>PVIA01008846.1:0-67276 GCA_004024845.1 Tonatia bakeri | reverse complement strand
ATGTAGGTCCTTGCCTTTCACGACTTGGAATACTTCTTGCCAGCCCCTTCTTGCCTGTAAGGTCTCTTTTGAGAAATCAGCTGACAGTCTGATGGGAACTCCTTTGTAGGTATCTGTCTTTTTTGCTCTTGCTGCTTCTAAGATTCTCCCCTTATATTTCATCTTGGGTAATGTAATTATGATGTGCCTTGGTGTGTTCCTCCTTGGGTCCAACTTCTTTGGGACTCTCTGAGCTTCCCAGACTTCCTTGAAGTCTATTTCCTTTGCCAGATGTGAGAAGTTCTCTTTTATTATTTGTTCAAATAACTTTTGCACTTGTTGCTCTTCCTCTTCTCCTTCTGGTACCCCTATAATTTGGATGTTGGAACATTTAAAGATGTCCTGGAGGTTCCTAAGCCTCTCATTTTTTTGAATTCTTGTTTCTTCCTTCTTTTCTGATTGGATGTTTCTTTATTCCTTCTGGTCCACTCCATTGATTTGAGTCCCAGTTTCTTTCCTGTCACTATTGGTTCCCTGTGCATTTTCGTTTACTTCCCTTAGTGTAGCCTTCATTCTTTCATTTAATTTGCGACCAAATTCTACCAGTTTTGTGAGCATCCTGATTACTAGTGTTTTGAACTGTGCATCTGATAGGTTGGCTGTCTCTTTGTCGCTTAGTTGTATTTTTTCTGGAGCTTTGATCTGTTCTTTCGTTTGGGCCATTTTTTTGTTTTGATATGTCTGTTATGTAGTAAGGGGTGGAGCCTTAGGTGTTCACCGGGGTGGGGCAACCCACGTGGCTGGGTTGTGATGTAGTATGTGAAGGCGGGGTTCGAGAGGAAACAGTGGCACTTGTTCTGCTCTCTGCCAGATTTTAGTCACTTCTGCCACTTCCCCCAAGGAAATTGGGCCTTTCTGGTGCTGATTCCCGTCTGGGTGGGTTGGTGTGCATTCTACAACTCTGTGGATCTCTCCAATGAACTCTCCTGTGAGGTTGGGAGTTTCTCCCGGCAATTCAACCCCCACGGGTGTTTTCAATTGGTGTTTTAAGGTTTTACTTCCCCTCACTGGGACCCTGGGTTGTGCGGTCTGTCTTGCTCCCCAGTTTCACCTGGTTTATCTGCATGTGAATGTGGGACTGCCTGGTCTGCCACCTGCCTTGTGCGCTGCACCCCTGCACAACCCACCACCTTGCTGGATCTGCCAGCCCCCTGACTCTGCCCCTCCTACCAGTCTGGATGAATGTGTCTACTTCACTCCTTGGTTGTTGGACTTCCATACAGTTCAATTTTCTGTCAGTACTGGTTGTTTTTTGTTTCTAATTTGTTGTTGTCCTTATTTTGGTTGTGTGAGGAGGCACAGTGTGTCTACCTATACCCCCATCTTGGCTGGAAGTCTAAACACTCTTCTTTATGGGACTTTGGTCTTGCAATTGAAATAATGACTTTAAAGATAATAGTCTGCTATAGATTTACAAAACTCTACTTAAAAGTTTAAATTCAGAAGCTGAGAATTTGTGTGTATCATCCTTTCCTCAAGAACAGGGCCCTGGCTGGTGTGGCTCAGTGGATTGGGTGCCAGCCTGCAAACCGAAGGCTCACAGGTTCGATTCCCAGTCAGGGCACATGCCTGGGTTGTGGGCCAGGTCCCCAGTAGGGGGTGCTCAAGAGGTAACCACACATTGGTGTTTCTCTCCCTCTCTCTTCCTCCCTTCCCCTCTCTCGAAAAATAAATAAATCTTTTTAAGAAAAGGAAGAAGGTTGTCTAAAAAACTCCCACTTGGTGCTTGAGTGGTAGACGGGCTTGGAAAATAGATTGAAAGGAATACATCCTGCTCTAGTGCTCTCCTGGGACTGGTGGGGTTGTGAGTGAGCCCCACTCTTGTTGGGTCTGCAGTTTCTGAGTTTTCTACAACAAACAGTAAAAAATATCATAAAAGTTCTTTTGTAAATTAAAGTACACTTCCAGGCATTTAGGTCTTTAATGCTAAAGGTTTACATCTTCCTTTTTCTGTGTTTTGAGTTTTTGGAACCCTAACCACCTCACCTCACCACAGTGAGTAGGCTCTGCAAGCGGGGAGTTGTGGGGGGTCAGGCTAGAAGTAGTTATAAGAGGGAGAGGTGACACAGGCATCTACTTGTTCATCCAGGAGGGGAGTGAGGTAGGCCCCCAATTAACTACCTTCATGGTGAGGCTGTGGCCTCTGCAGTGTCTTAAAGGACAGTGTCTTTTTCTTTTCAATACAAGGAAATGGGACTTTATTAGCGTTGTTATAGGCGCTGCGTGACACAGGGCCTGATCCTTAGCATGCATAATACCATCTGCGCTTTGAGGAAATAAATCGGCACAAATCCAAACAACCTGGCATTTCAGATAAAAGTTGGATTCTCACCTTACAAAAAGATAAAAAGAAAACCCCTTTTTATATCTTAAGCAACAGAACATTTAAAATATGAAAGTTTGCCCAATCACCTTCCCACCAGTCCTTGATCGTGCCAGAGATGTCCTGATTAAAAAAAAAAAAAAAGCTTAATGGTTTCATGCCTGTCTTTTATGGCACTTTACGTTCTCATTTTTTATTCTTCTAAATTTTGAATTTTGTGAAAGTGCTAGCACAGTATTTATAAAAGCTGGTGTCTTGCATAGGTGGAGAAGGAGTGAGGCAGGGCCCAGCTCCTATCCATCTCTCCTCTTGGAGCTGGGGGAGGATGCTGTGGGGCCCGTGGGAATTGCCTGGCTCCTGTGGGGAGGGGAGGCTGGGCTGGGCTGGAGCTCCTTTTCACAGACATCCTCCAGAAGATGCTCTGTGGCCGTGCCTCACCCCCAGAGAGGATGCAAGAGGCTCTGGTTTGGGGCTGCGCTTACAGATAGGATGGATAGGATGGACAAGACCGACACAGGACTGAGGGCACAAGTTGCAGGCTCGTGGTCCACCAGCTTAAGGTCCAGATTTTTAAAAAGGTTTCATTTATTTATTTTTGGAGAGAAGGGAAGGGAGGGAGAAAGAGAGGGAGAGAAACATTAATTGGTTGGCGCTCCCATCCCCCCAACCAGGGACCTGGCCTGCAGCCCAAGCATGTGCCTCAACTGGGAATCGAACCAGTGACTCCCAGTCTTTTGGTTTGTGGCACTATGCCCAACCCACTGAGCCACACCAGTCAGGGCCTTAGGGCACTTTTGAGGAAAGGATGTGAGTATGGGAGTGAAGGCTGCTTCTCAGTGGGGGCAGGGAGCGTGAGGAGGAGCCTTGCTTTGGAGTCCTGGAGATGGCCTCACTGGTGCTTACTTGGCTTCCCTTTCAGCGTCGTATCTTTGCTGCGGACCTGTGGCCAGTTGATGGCAGAGTTGGGACCAGAGCTCAGGCCTACTGTCCCAACCCACTGCCCTTCCTGTTTCAACAGGGATGGCTGGCCTGGTTCTTCCTGGTTTGGGGAGACCTGGGAGCTGGGAAGAGGCGGCTGCCCCAGTCTCCTGGGAAGCTCCCTGGCCCCTAGGTCCCGCCAGCTGTCATAAACTGGTCCCTGTGGGGATATTTTGAGTTGAGGCAGACATTTTCTCCCTGTATTCTCCACTGCCTCCCACAGGGGCTTGTGGTGGTAGGTTCCGGGAGCAGGGCTGGGCTGATGGAAGGGGTAGGCCCTAGGGTGTGAGCTCCGGGAGGTCAGGGGCTCCCCATGGTACTCACAGTTCTAGCCCTTGCCCCTGGAATGTGGCCTGGCTCCAGGACACTCACTATGTTTTGAAAAAGTGACTTCAGAAATGAGTAAATGACCACTGTGTTAGGGGCTGGCTCTAAGCTGAGTTGTAAAGTGGACCAAGTTTGCTCTCAGGGGGTTTCAAGTCCACTGTTGTTGTGTCTGTCCCTCTGAGGGTCATTTTGCTGCCCCGAGGACCCTGGTCACAGAGGCTGCATGTGACCCGCCCCTCTGTTCTAAGGTGATGGCTCTGAGGTGAGACAGAGGAAGGAGAGTGTCTCGGAGGGAGGGTCAGTTGATGGTGGAGTTCCTGTCAACATTTTGGGCAGTAAAGTCTGGTTTCCCCTGAGTTTCAGGAAAGGTTGACCTTGGCCTGAATGCATCAAATACTGAAGATCAGGGAGGGCAGAGGGTGCGCTGTGGCCTGTGAGGAGGAGGGAGCAGCTGGCAGCAGCGGCTGCCTCTTTGTGCTTGGGGAGCAGAGGGCCAACCTCCTGATGGGTGCAGGCCCCCCCCTCCCCCCAGTGGGGTCCAGACTCACCTGGCACGGCTCTGCGTTCCCATCAGAAGTGGGGCTCCTGGACGCACTGGAGAGGACTGACTGTGGTTGCACACATCCCCAGGGCCTGCCACAGGGACAGTGTTAGGGCCTTAGGCCCCACCCCCGCTCCCTGTTCCCAGCTCTGAGGGGCATGGGAGGCTCCTGAAGGGGCTGCTTTCACTTGAGCTGGCAGATGCTCTTGCTGTGACCTCCTAGGCCTCTCAGGCCACTCTCAGGCCGTGGGGACTTCAGGGTTTAGAGCCGGAGGAAGTGGGGTGCTCATCCCGACACCCACTTTGCTAGCCCACCAAACATACATGGCTCTGTGAACAACCCCACCCCATAGTGCATGGCGGAGCACACTCCTTTTAGCTGCCTTCTCCCTCTCAGACCCCTCCTTTCTCATTCTTCTGTGGCTTTTTCCTGAGTCCTCTGAGCCTGCCTTTTCTATATTAAAACAGTGAGGGGAGGTGGCGTCCTGGGCCCAGGGAGCAGGGTCTCTGTGGATCACAGACCAGAGACGGTGGGGAGCTGTGGGAGCTGAGGAAAGTCGTGGGGCCACCTGGGAGGGGAGGGCACACCTGGCAGGTGGTGCGGGCATCCTGGCCTCTGGCCGTCAGGCTCTGCAGCTGCGCGGAGTGTCGCTCCACAAACTGCTCACACTGAGGAAGGATAAAGTCACCGTGTGACGCACCCAGGCCCACTGCAGGACACCCCGCCTTGCTGCCCTGGCCTCTCTGTGGACGGAGGGGCTCCAGGATGGACAGCTCCAGGGCTCCCTCTGACCCGGCGTAGGTGCAGACATCAGCCCCCGAAGCAGTTGGCATGGGCCGAAATGTAGGTTTCCGTTGGGAGACCTGGGCATCACCATCCCCTGCCCCTGAATTTCAGTTGTAGAAGAAATCTTAAAGCTCATCTTGTCCTTGAGCCGTGATGTGGGCAAGGGGGAGCATGGACAGGAGAGCACCAGCAGGGAGCTGCCTTCTGGGACTTGTCTACTTTATGAAGCTGTCATCTGCTCCCAGTACTGGGACTCTAGAGACTTTCGTTTTGCAAATGGGTTTGTCCCCAGTGAGTCACACTGGGAGGAGGGATGGGGCTGTGGCAGGATTGGACCTTAGAGAGAAGCCTAGGCCCTCTCCTGCTCCAGTTGGCCTTGGTGTGACTCATCTGACAGATAACACGCACCGGCACCCCCCGCCCACCTTATCCACGAGGGAGGACTACTGGTCCTCTGAGCCCACGCCCTTCAACCAGAGGCCGCTCCTGACCATAGCAGGCTTTGCCCTATTACAGTCCCCTCATTGTTCGGCCCACATCCTGTCTGAGCTCCTCAGTGTCAGGGGTCTGGCCCACTCTGGGCATCTCTGACTGGGAAGCCTTTCCTGGCTCAACCCTGTGCTGCAGACAGGCGCTGGGTCCCGAGTTCCTGTTGTCTGTCCTGTACCTTTTGCCTGTCCTGCTGGAAGCTGAGGCAAGCCTGGCGCATCGCCTGTGGCATGGCCTGCTCACTGCTGTTCCCTGCCTGGGTGGTCACAGACACACAGAGCTGGCACTTGGAGTCGTCCGGTACCCATTCTCCCCACAGGGACTGCAGAGTGGTGAGGCCTAGACAGGAAACAGTCAAGGTTGCCCTGCAGAGGCGTTTAGTTCCTGTCCTCTGTGGTGCAGGGGAACCAGCGGGTAGGGGTCATGCAGGGCTGGGGAGGGGGCTGACAGTGGGCAATGGCAGGGCTGGGGTAGTAGGCTCACCTGGGCCAGCACCACTCTCCAAGGAGCACCGGAGGACGAGGCCGCAGACCAGCTGGGGCAGCATGCGGCCCAGCAGGACGTCCAACAGGATGATAGTGTAGCGCTCGGCCAGGCACTGGCAGATGCCGCCTGCCACCAGGGGCACTACGTGGCACACCTGGGCCACAACCGGGGCCAGTACACTCTGGGGTGGGGCCAAGAGAGGGTGGGGTGGAACCTTCCCTTGTAAGATCTACTCTGTGCCAGCGCCAGCTGGGCACTTTGTAGACATTCCCTTGTTCCCTTCTGAGAATTATTATGCTGTTTACCGATAGGGACACTGAGCATCACCGAGTCCAGGGGACTTGCCCTGAGTCAATAAGCGAACACCGAAGCCAGGCTGTGGACCCAGCTCTGACTAAAGACTGAAATTGCTGAAAGGGTCACAGCTAGCCCAGAGATGTGGGCATCACCATGGTCACATGCATCCTGGAGGGGAGGTGGACCACATTTGTGTCTTCTCCCTCCTGACCCACAGGATGGATTAGTTGGTGACTCCCGGAGATAGCACGTCCCATGTTCTGGGAGCTCCAGGGGTAGCCAGGAGTTCCCCCACCCATCCGGGTTTCAAACACAAGGTCTGAGCTGGAGGGCGGTGTGGGAGGCCACGAAACTCCGGCTCGTTCCTTTACTCCTTTGTTCACTCAAGCGACGCATGTGAAGGACCTGCATGCGACAAGCTGGCCCTGGCCCTGCTCCTGCTCACAGCTCCTGCTAGGAGTAGGCACAGGGCCGTGTATGGGTGTGACACCTTTTACAATATATACCCACTTGCTTGCATGGGAGCCCACACTTGGCCTCCAGACAATCCCCTGCTGTCAAAGGCCGGCCCATCCACTTGTGCCCTGGGCTGCCCTGCCCCTCCTTCACAAGGGCTTCTCCCTGGATTATCCTCGCTCTCTTTCCTCATTGCTTCTCCCATCAGCCCACTGGTTGGTCTCACTGGTGTGTGAACATGCTAACACAGCTTCTGGCCTTAAAGACTCACCCATCTCTTCTCTCCTTCCCAAAACAACTTCTTGAAAGAGTGGTTCATACTGGCTGCTTCTTTTCCTTCTCTCCAGTCTCCCTGGAGCCCACTCCGCTTGGGCTTTTGCCCCATCGCTCCTCCAAAACAGCTCTCAAAGTCACGGTCTCTGTTGCCTATTCTCTGGTCATGTCTTGTCTTGATCTCCCAGCAGCTTTTAGCCCAGGTGACCACTTCCTCCTTCTCCAAATACCTCTTTCTTTTGGTTTCCATGACATCATGCCATGGTGTCCCTGCACTTCACTGACTGTCCCTCCTCACGCTTTTTGCTGGCATTTGCCTTTGCTTGACTGAGCCTCCTACTCCACTCGGTCCACACTATGTCCCCGATGATCCCACTCATTCCCTTGGACTTAAACCTCGTCCTTCGCCAGCAGTTCTCAGGTGATGTCTCTGACCTGCCCTTTGCCTAAGGCTTGGGTATTCGGCTGCTTGCTTGACATGCCCTCTTGTATGTTACACAGGCATCTCAAACTTAACAATGGTAGGGAGAACTCCTTTTTTTTTTTTTTGCCCATGTCTGTTTTCTTCTCAAGTTTGTCCATCTCAGCGGGTGGCATTATCCAAGACCTGGTTCCTCAAGCCCAAGTCACCATCAATTCCTCATTTTTCCTCACTCCCCACGTTCCATTCATTACCAAGTCCTGTTGAGCTGACCTCCCAAATGTACCCTCAGCCTACCCTCCTAGTTCCATCTTCTCCCATTTTGATTCCTGCAGTAATCTAGATATTCTCCTTGCTTTCATTCTTGCCTCTCATCTGCCCAATGCATTCTTCAAATGCATTCTCAGCAGGAGAGTGGTCTTTCTGAAGTGTAAATCAGATCACAGTGTTCCCTGCTTGAAACCCTTCACTAGCTATAAATTGCATTTAGAATAAAATGCAGTGTTTCTTAACTCGGCTTACACCTTGCTATGTGGCCTGGCTGTACCTAACCCTTGCGCACTTCTCTGATCACTCTCCCCCTGGCCTGCCTGCTGGGGCCACACTGGCTTTCCTCAAGCTTGCCAAGCTCATTCTTGATTGACACCCTTTGTTCACAAGGGCCTTGTTGACCTCTGGGTCTCGGTTTAATGGTTACCTCCTCAGAGACTCTCTCTGACCAACCACCTAACCCTGACTCTCTAGTCACTGTCCATCACCTCACTTCTTAGATATTTTTGGGAGGACTGGGCAATCTGAGCTGCCTACCCTTGGCCCTGGTGACCCTCTCTCTGGCCACACCCACCCAGCCATCCACCCATAGCCAGAACAATGCAGGAGACCTGGATTTTTCAAAAGGCTCTCCTAGGTTCTAGAGTCCTGTAGCTGTGAGAGGTTACCAGGCCCTGATTATGGGTCTCTAAGGGGGTGGCCTGACACTCAGAGTAAATAGCAATAAGGAAAGCCAAGTTTGGCCCTGGCTGGGTGGCTCACTTGGTTGGAGCATCATCCCATGCACCAAAAGGTTTCAGGTTCGATTCCCAGTTGGGGCAGGAATGGGAGGCAACCAATCAATGTTTCTCTCTCATATTGATGTTTCTCTCTCTCTCTCTCTCCTCCCTTCCTCTCTCTCTAAAATCAATGAAAACATGTTCTTGTGTGAGGGGGCAGGGAACAAAAGCCCAATTTGTTTTTCATAGACTCTTTTCCTAGGATGGACCAGTTGTCACAGCTCCTAGCTACAGGGGACCGAAGGAAGGTGGCAGTGGGCCCAGCCTCTTCCGGAAAGACCTACCACAGCTGCCAGCATAGGTTGGGCTATTGGTTCCAGCAGGGGCTGCCTCAGCACAGACTCTGGAGCCCAGAGCCTCCGGCTCAGAGTCTGACCTTTCCCACCTCCTCTCACCAGCCTGCATTCTAAATGTGCAAGCTGGCCCCACAACCTGACAGTCCACGGTTACCCATCCTGTATGGACCCGTGCAGTCAAAATGTGTTGGGATTAGGGTGGGGCTTTGTGGAGAGTTGTGGCCAGGGATGTAGCTTGGGGTCTGCTCAGGGGCTTGCCCAAAGAGTAGAGAACTGCTCTCCTCGTCTGTTTTAATTCTCTGCTCTGAACCTATTGCTTTCTGAAAAAATCTCCACCATAGTGCAAACTTGGGAGAGCAGGTACCTCGTTTGCTGCTGTGAGCCCTTCATGATCAGCCGGCCTGCTGGTCTGGGCAGGGCTGATGGGGCAGAGCACCTCCTCCCTTGGGCCCCATTTCAGGGCAGAACAGCATGGGGTGACGGTCACTACAGGTCTGGAAGATTCCAAGTTGGGCTCAGGTAGGGAGGGGGGTCCATCTGTGGAAGTTCTTTTGAAAAATTAAAGTGAGTGTTCTACAGAGACCCCTGGAGACTCTCCATCAGTTGCTGAGCTGCTGGAGGGCAAAACGGGGTCTCGTCCTTTTTTGTTCTTTGATACCTGCATGGTCCCTGCCTGGCTTATAACAGGGGACTAACATTGGTTGGATGAACTCTAGGCCTGGCACCTGCTGGGCCCGAGCCTGAGCAACGGGGTCCCTGGGGTGGGGACAATGCACGAATGGCTCTCCTAACTTCCTGCAGCCAGCTGGCCCCTGTCGGAGGTGTGAGAAGGGGTTGGGGGAGGTGGAGCTGTGGGGAGACTCACCTTGGGAATCACAGCTTGGACCCGATTGAGCAAAGTCCTGCAGAGCCAGCAGTAGGGGAGTGGGATGGGGAACCGCTGTGCAGAGAGATCCTGGAGGAGAGAATGGCAGGTGGAAGTCGGTCGGCACCAGGAGAAAGCATCCTCCAGGCTCCTCTTCTGCCCCTCCTGCCTCAGGCCCTGCCTAGAGCTGCTCATTTCCCTTCCAGTTCTGCCCCCACCCAAGGCCTAAGTGCTCCTGGGCCTCAGCTATGCCCTAGCTCTCTGGATCCCCACCATGGCGGGGCCTCCCTCACCTGCGTCTGAGGCCCTGGCTGCTCCCGGAGGGCCCTGGGCAGCACCGGAAGGACCAGGCTGTCCAGCAGAGGGTCCGACAGCTCTGGCTCCAGCCCTGGCTCTGGATGCCCAGATTTACACAAGCCCAGGTGCTCGCAGATGGCCCTTGGGTTCTGGGGAACAATGCAGGGTGAGGGGGTGATTAGGGTGGCGGAGGGCCCCCATTCCTGCTCAGGCTGGCTCAAGGACTCAGGGACTAGGGCCACTGTCTTTGGCCTGGGGTGGCTGGGGCAGGCTGGGTGGGGCTGGGTTAGAACTCTGTGGCGGGGGTGGAGAGACATGACGCAGAGATGGGGCTGTGTGGAACTTCGGGACTGGCACCTGGGAATGTGTGTGAGTGAGTGTGTCTGTCAGAACAAATGGGTGTATGTATGTGTGTGTGAGAGTTTGTATGTGTGAGTGTGTAATGGGTGGGTTTTGTGTGAGACTGTGTGCATGAGTGTGTGACTGGGCATATGTTTGTGTGAAGGGCATAAATGTGTGTGTGGTGTTTGTAAGTGTGCGGGCTGCCCTGGTACAGTGGGGCAATGGGACTGTGAACTGGGCACCTGGCTGAGAGGCATGGCACCTCCTGGACTGGTTGTGGGCAGAGGTGTGTGTGTGTGGGCACGTGCGTGCATGTGTGTGGTGGGCTGGCGTGCGGAGTGGGGGGATCTCTGGGCCTGTGTGGGCAGGCAGGTGGGCAGGCCCTCACGATCTGGCTTTGCAAGTAGTCGATGACCAGCGGGAAGTAGGCTTCGAGCACATGGTGGCATCGGGGCACCAAGAGCTTCAAGGGGAGGACGTCACACTCGTTCTCCAGAAACTTCCGAATTGTGTCCTGAGAAGCAGGCGGGAGCCAGCGAGGGTGGAGAGAGGACAGTCAGCCTGGCCTCCCAGAGGTGAGCCTCTGCCCAAGTCCCTGTATACAGGGTCACCACCTGGCAGACTGGTCACCCCTTTCCCAGGGCACTGGAGTCAGAGAGTGAGAAGGATTAAGTAGTTGGCATAGGTAGGGCCCCTTTACCCTCAGGGACAACCATCTCTGGCCAGGCTTCTGAACTTATTTCCAGAGCTCTCTCCTGGCCAGCAGATGCCTGGAGTCCCCAGGCAACCCCAGGGCTCACCTCTGGTCAGGAAATGGCCCCTTTAAGGGGCTAACCTCTTTTTTCTGTTCTGTCCCCCATCTCTTGGCCCCTATGCTTCATCCAGGGTCTGGGCCCCATTACCTGGAAAATGGCCTCCTTGGTCATCTTGGTGAGGATGTTGATGATGTCATTGCATTCCTGGCACAGGTCATCCTGGGGAGGAGCACCCCAAAATGGGGGATGTGAGTGGAGGCTCTTTCAGGCAGAGGACAATAGGACACTCCAAAGTGCAGGGACAGAACCATCACATTCTCTCCCACCCTGTCCCATCCCCTAAGGGTTCCCCAATCCCCCACATCCATCCAGAGCCCACACAGCACACTCTCTTCCAGACCTTTGTCCCAGCGTGCAATACTCACGGCTCCCGCATGTCCCCAGACCTCCCGTAGGCAGTGCCCCAGTGCTCTGCATTGCAACGCTTGCTCCAGGCTTTGGCACCAAAACTCAGGACCCTGGGCACAGGCCTGGGACGAGGTGGTTCCTACAGCTTCTGTTTGGGGTCAGAGCAACCTTGGGATCCAAGCCATACCTGGTATCCTGACCTCACCCACCCTCCAAACCCACTTTCTTTTTTAAAAAACTTTTTTCAAGAGATTTTATTTATTCGTTTTTTAGAGAGGGGAAGAGAAGGAGAAAGAGAGAAAGAAACATCAATGTGTGGTTGCTGATCGTGCACCCCCCATCAGGGACCTGGCCAGCAACCCAGGCATGTGCCCTGACTGGGAATTGAACCGATGACCCTTTGGTTTGCAGGCTCACTTAATCTACTGAGCCACACCAGCCAGGCTCCAAACTCACTTGCATCGAAAATGCATGGCCATTAAACAGGCTGGAGGCAGACAGCTGCTCTAGGGCCTACCAGCTGTGTGCCAGAGGACAAGCTCTGGGGCCTCTCTGAGCTCAGCTTCCTCATCTTTGAGATGAGGATGACATACAGACTAGGGACAGGCCTGGCACAGAGCCAGAGCTCAGTAAGTGGGGGACTTAGCCTTGATGCCCCTCAACACCTGGCCCCAGATAGGAGAGAGGTGAGGAGAGGCTGGGGAAACTCACCAGCCCCTGGGCCACAGAGTGTGGGCAGCAGCAGCAGCCACAGCAGCAGTTGTGACTTGGCCATGACACCACCACAGCCTGGACACCGTGCTTGAGGTGAGGGCCCTTATAGCTGCGGGCGAGGATGTGGGGGCAGGGCTGTGTGGGAGCATTGGTGACTCAGTGTTTGCCTTTGTCCTGGAGAGCCCTCCAGGTGCTTGAATTGCCCCTTTCCCAGCAGAGACACTCCTGCTTGCCCCCGACCTGGTCCCTGCCTCCCCACCTGAAGACTGTTCCTGCTCCCCTTGCCCCCTGCCCTAACTCCCATGGGTCGGGACACCTGGCTCCCTCCACCCAGGAGGCTCTTGAGCCTCCGCATCTGGTCCCATCTCTTCGAGCTATGGGAAGGAAACGGAGGCAAGGCCAGGGCAGCCAGAGTGAGCCCTTCCCATCTCTACCCCAAGCCTCTTGGGCTGCCTTTGTTCTTGAGCAATGCTCTTAAGAGCTTCCTGCCTGGCTCTTGACTCAGGGCAAGCGCCAAACCGGGGACCCTCTTAGGCCACACACCCCCACTCCATCCTTACCTTTCCCCCAGAAAACTCCTCTGTCTCTATGGACACATGGTTGGCCTTCAGGAGAGTGTTGACATGAAACAAGGAGGAAGCTAAAAGCCAGAGAAACTGAATGCAAGGAGGCAGGGGCTGAGATTCCTGGAGTGGCTACTGGCAGCCCTATCCAGGGGATGCTGCCATGTCCTCTGCTGGGTAGGGCCTGGGACGCAGCTGGAGGTTCGGGAGAAGGAAACCGTTCTCTGTAGCTGCAGAGGCTCTCAGCTCAGGCCCACCAGGCAGGGCACACCTGAGGGAAAGCACACCATCTGACATGAGGCAGACGCTGTTGCCAGTGGAGGGGGGACAGCTTTAGCTCATTGCCACCACTGGGTGACCCTTTTATCTGTGGCTAGGGAGCCTTTGAGACTCTGGGAAGTGCCCTAAAGCTCACAGTGCAGCCAGGGCAGGGATTGTTGCCACAATGAAAATGGTTGGACACAGGGTGGTCAAGTGACACCCTCAAGGTCACACAGGGGTTCATTTGTGTCGGCCTTAACTTTCGGTTGGCCTCAAGCCCTTGTCAGCACAACAAACACAGTTGCGATCATGAGAATCAACCAAGGATGTGTGTAAACGTGTAAGCAAAGATCAGGAACCCTGGCAGTCACATACAGGCTTGAGGAGATGGGTCTGACAGTGCCTGTAGTTTCGTGTTAAACAAATGGTACCTGGGAGGATACAGTCTGGCCTGGCAGAGCAGGAGAGTGGGGATTGGTGGGTGGCTACCTGGGGTGCTGTATGGATCAGGGTAGTGTAACTGCTATGACAAAGAGCCCTGGAGTCCCCTGGCTTTCCACAGTACATACTTATTTCTTACCCACGTTGAAATGCAGAGCAGTGGGTGGGGCTCTGGTACACATAGTCATTCAGGGCCTCAGGAGCATCTCTCTTCTGTCCCTGCCTTTCCCCAGGGCCTAGAGTCCTCTCCAGAGCATCTGGCTGGCAGGTCACAGAGAGAAAGAAGGGTAGATAGTGAGGGAGGTTTGGGGGCCAGGCCTGGGAGTGGTGTCATCCATTTCTGCCATCAGTTCATTGACCAGAACTCAGTCCCATTTTCCCACCAAACCATGGGGAGGGCTGGCAGATACGATGTTCCTGTGTCCCTGGGGGTGAGGAAAAAGCTCTGAAGGTGTGTAGTGTTAGTGCCTGTACTGCATTGTGAATGTACTTTATGCCCCTGAACTGTACACTTAGAAATGGTTAAAATGGTAAATTTTGTGTTATCTATATTTTATCAATTTTTTTAAATCGGGGGAGAGTGTGTGGGTGAGAAAGAGCGAGCGGCGGGGGTTGGGGGTGGGGAGACAAGCTGGGGATGGAGGAGAGTTTTGTTTTTCTTTCTTTTAAAAATATTTTATTTATTTAATTCTTTAGACAGAGGGGAAGGGAGGGAGAAAGAGAGGGAGAGAAACACAATGTGTGAGAGATACATTCATCATTTGCCTTTCACACACCCCCAGCTGGGGACCTGGCCTGCAACCCAGGCATGTGCCCTGACTGGGAATCCAACCGGCAACCCTTTGGTTCACAGACTGGAGCTCAATCCACTGAGCCACACCAGCTGGGCTGTTTTTCTTTTTGATTGTGAGAAATGTGAGGTTCTGAAGTAGGGGACTTGAGAGAACTGGGGGCTGAGACAGAAGGGGATCAGTGAAGTGTTGTTGCAGGTTATACATTAAAACCTTTTTATGTCCTTTGAGAGGTGCAAGTGAAGAGCAGAATTCCTTTACATTCTGTTTGTGGTTTGGGGCTGCGTTTCTGCGGTGTTCTCGGGGGTGAGTCATGAGTCTGACTCTCCTCCCCTCCCCCGCAGAGGGAGGCCTGGGCTCTGCATCTCAATGCAGACCAGTCTCTGGGAGTCCACAGTGAGTGCCATTGGGCTTCAGAGGCGGGAATGTTCTCTCAGCATCTGTCAGGTGTCCCTTCTCTCAGGGCTCTGACCAAAGCTTATTTCTTTGTCCACCCCATCGGGTATGCCCTCCTCTCTGTTTCTAAATGGACGCGTTCCACAGGAAGGGAATGTGTCTGTCTTATTTATTGTTGATTCTCAAGACCCAGCATGGTGCTGGGAGCATGGTGGCTACCTTTCCGAATGACTACCCTTTTCTTTTTCTTTTCTGCTAATAGAATCTAAATTTTGTTCAGGTTCTGGGTGTTTTGAAGAGCTAATTTTTTCCCCCAGCCCCAGGGATGACCTGAGAATAGGCCACGCCCTTTACCAGTAATCACTTTGGGGTGAGCGTGTGTTCAAGTTCCAGCTAACCAGCAGGGGTGGGTGCACTTCTGGGAAATGCTTCCTTCCTGGTCAAAAGAGAGGAGAGGAATGCCTCTGGGTCCCTTTGGACGTTCCTATGCGGAGCTGAAACATTGCAGTACTAGCAGCCATTCTGTCTGAAGAAGGGAGGAACGAGAGAAGCACAGAGAGGCAACTCAGAGTCCTGACCCGGCTGAGCTACCAATTTAATGATTCCTGAATCCTTTTTGTCCTGTTTGTACATTTTCTCATCAGATATTCTGTTATGGGCAGCTCAAGTCATGTTAACCAAAGGCAGAAGTAAGGAAAGAGAAGGAATTAGGAAAGAAAGAAGGAAATAAAAAAGGAAGGAACAGAGGGAGGAAGAGAAGAAGAAAGGAGGGAGGGAGGGGAAGAAGGAAGGAAGGAAAGAAGGAAAAAAGGGAGGGAGAGAGAGGAAGGAAGGAAGAGGGAAGTAAGTCCATTCTTTCCATCCTTTACATGCAGATTAAATTCCATGTGCCTCCGAGGAGGTCTCCCAGGTTCTCCCCACCTGGAGCCATCTCTCCCGCCTCCTGCCGCCGTCTGTCCTTCATGACCTTTCTCAGCACTGCCAAGCTCATGTGTCCATTTGACTAGGAGGCCACAACTAGAGCCTCAGCCATGACCCCTCCTGGGGTCCACACACCTTTGATTCTGCCCAGTGCCTGGGCTGGGGACCTGTGGTGCAGAAGCACAGGGGTCTGGGGAACTCTGGGGAGAACCCTCTCCCTAAGGGACAAGCGAGTCTGCAGACTTGTCCTTCAACAAAGCCTCAGTTGCCAGAAGGGAGGTGGGGTGGGGCGGTGGGAATCTGAGCTTATTTAAAAAAAAATTCTCACCTGAAGACCTGTTTATTGATTAAAGTGAAAGGAGGAGGGGAGAGAGAGGGAAGGAGGGCAAAGGGGGCGGGAGAGAGAGAGACAGAGAAACAACAATGTGAGAGAGAAACATCCATCAGTTGCCTCCCATAAGCCCCAACTGGGAATTCAGCCGGCAACATTTTGGTGTATGGGACAATGCTCCAATCAATTGAGCCACAGGGTGGGAATCTGAGCTTTTTATGACATTGGTCATCCACTAGCCCAACCCCTTCTGCTCAAGCAAGACCTGGGATCTAGGAAAGGAGAGAGTAGAGAGAGCTGTCCCCAAACACCTCTGTGAGTGGCTGGGGTACGAGGATGTCATGGATAGCACAACCAAGAAAAGTATTAACAGGAAAAGCCTTTCTTTCATTGCTGACACCAGATGTGCCCAGAGATGGCCAGAGATACTTGGGGAGGTGGCAGGACACCTTTAAGGGATGAAGTTCTCACAATAGCTGGAAGGGACCCTGAAAGTTCAAGTTATTACTCTGGCATTGCCTCCATTTTTAGGCCTGTGTTGTGATAACCTAAAGAGATAATGCTTCTATTCATTTATTTATCTTTTAGTCACACATTCAATTAAAAATACATAATTAACAACACATTGTGTACTGTTCTAGGCGCTGGAGTTACAAGAGTGAACAAACCTGATTACATTCTTGCCTGCAGGGAGCTTCCCTCTTCCGGGGCGCTGTTTAGGGAGGCAAGTGTCTCTGTCATTGAACTTTGGACCTCAGGGGCAAGGAGCTCACTTAATTCTCATCTGTGGCTCTCATAGGACCCTTGAAAGCACGGAATCCTAGCTAGACCACCAGGGAGTTCTCTCCCAGGACCCTTGAGAGGGCTTTGTCCACAGTGGATGTGCTAACAAGCTTCCTGAATCAGGTGGTCTTGATGGATTAATCCTGCTCATGATATTAATAGCTTAACACATAAATATCTTCCAAAATGGCACTTTTGTATTTTATCCAGAAACTAGAACTATTGAGAGCAAAGGATGAGCTAAAATCAACTTGTAAGCTTTCCTAAGCTCGTAAAAAAATTGACTTTGGGAGACATTTTTGTTATTTTTATGTTAATTAACTTATTTATGATTGCAAAAATACTTGTATCAGGTATTTTAATGCTACAAGTAAAAGACAAGTTGATGTGAACTGACTTATACATGAAGGGAGTTTTTGATTTATGTAATTGAGAAGTCCAGAAACAGATCAAGTAGTTGTTTGTAGAGCTTGGTCCATGGGCTCAAATCATGCTGCCAGGACTGGCTTCTCTCGGTGCCCGTTCTCTGCCTTCCAGCATGTCCTCCCGCAGCTCCTGGTACTCCCTTCTCAGAGTGAAATGGGTACAGCTGTTTCAGGTGCCACACTGTCCAGGCAGAGAGTGGGGATCCTCTGGTAGCTCTGGTGATAGTCAGAAAGCCTTTCTTCCATGAAGCCACTGCAAACATCTCACATCTCATTGGCTCAGAATGGGGCACACACCCATCCCTGACCCATCAACTCTGCTGGTGCAGTGGGATGTGCTGATTGGCAGACAACAGACAGGGTTCATTTGCAGGTGGCTGAAATGAGGAGGGGCAGTGCCCTCAAAGTCTTGGTGCTGACACAGAAGGAAGGGAGTGGGTACTGGGAGAAGACAGTGATAACTGTCACTATAAGAAATCCATGCATAAACGTGGGCCGTGGACAGAGGGAACTTGCCCTGTAATGCTAATTTCAGAGAGGGACTTTGGTAAGTTTTGGCTGCGTTCTCTTCCAGGATTTTCCCCATGCATATGTCAACACATATGTTACATATATGTACATTTATATGTGTAGTAAGCTGATTGCCTCATTGCCCACCCAGTCCCCCAGAGGTCCCTTTCTAATCCCAGAATTGTGGACTATGCTGAACTACCACTCCTGTGGTTAGGGTGTTTATGTGGTACACTTGACATTAAGATGGAGACAGATTATCCACTTGGGCCTAACATAATAACATGAACCCTAAAAACAGAGAACTCCCAACTAGACGCAAGAAGGGAAGTCAGAGGGATTCAAAGTGCCTCTGCTGCCTTTGAGTGTGGAGGTGGCCAGGAGCTGAGGAATTCAGGCAGCCTCCAGAGGCTGAGAATGATCCCGGCTGACAGCCTGTGAGGAATGGAGACCTGAGTCCTACAGCCACACTGAACAGAAACCTGTCAACACCCGGATGAGCTTGGAAGTAGATTCTTCTCAGGGCTCCAGATAAGAGCCCAGGTGGGCCCACTCAGACTTAAAATTTTTTTTTCACTTTTTTTTATTGTTTTTCAAATACAGGTGTCTCCATTTTCCACCCACCACTCGCCCCATCCCAGCCATCCCCACTTTCTGCCCTTGATCCTTCCACCCTTTGGCTTTCTCCATGTGTCCTTCATACATGTTCCTGAAAACCTTCTCGTTTCCCCCCCACCCCATTATGCCCTCCAACCCCCTCTCTGGTTACTGTCAGTTTGTTCTAAGTTTCATTGTCTCTGGTTGTATTTTGCTTGCTTGTTTGTTTTGTTGATTAGGTTCCACTTATAGGTGAGATCATATGGTATTTGTCTTTCACTGCCTGGCTTATTTCGCTTAGCATAATGCTTTCCAGTTCCATCCATGCTGTTGCAAAGGGTAGGAGCTCCTTCTTTCTCTCTGCTGCATAGAATTCCATTGTGTAAATGTACCATAGTTTTTTTATCCATTTATTTACAGATGGGCACCTAGGTTGCTTCCAGCACTTGGCTATTGTAAATTGTGCTGCTATGAACATTGGGGTGCATATGTTCTTTTGAATTGGTATTTCAGACTTAAAACTTTTTTTCTTTTATTGATTCCAGAGAGAGGGAAAGGGGGAAAGGGAAGGAAAAGAGAGAGGAAAATATTAATGTGAGAGAGAAACATTGATCAGTTGCCTCTCGCACATGCCCTGACTGGGGACTGAATATGCAACCCAGACGTGTGCCCTGGTGGGGAATCTAATCGGTGACCTTTTGGTTTCTGGGATGATGCCCAACCAACTGAGCCACACCAGCCACGGCCCCACTTACACTTTTAACCTACAGACCTGTAAGATAATAAACGGTGTTGTTTTAAGCTTCTGCATTTTTTGTGTGTGATTTGTTATGCAGCAATAGAAAACTAATAAAACATGGAAACTGTATTTGATTAAAAAGGCATTATCCCTATGCCTAATATTCTGCAACTCTTAACTTTTTTCCCACTTAGTTTATCTCAAACATCTTTTTAAGTTAGAACATATAGCTTTAACTACTTTTTTTAAAAAAAGATTTTATTTATTTATTTTCAGAGGAAGGGAGAGAGAAAGAGAGGGAGAGAAACATCAATGTGTGGTTGCCTCTCACGCCCCCTACTGGGGGCCTGCCAGGGCAACCAGACATGTGCCCTGACTGGGAATCAAACCAGCAACCCTTTGGTTCACAGGCCGGTGCTCAGTCCACTGAGCCACACCAGCCACAGCAATTTTAACTTTTTTTTGTTCTTACATAATATTTCATTTTCTGAGCTATACCATGATATACGTAGCCATTCCCCTATTGATGGATTATTTTCAGGTGTTCAGTGTTAGGAATAATAACTCAGAGAATACTCTTTATGTGTCTGTGGACTTCCCTCAGTACTTTTAGGTAGGCTAACTCTGAGAACTGCTGAAAGGGCCAGTGTATTTACAGTTCCATGAATACCACCACCAACAACTCTCTAAAAGTGTTCTGTTGGTCTTCCTTCTGTGAAGAACACGGTGCCTTTCTCCTCCCTGAAACTGAATATTTTTCATTGCAAAGTGCATGTAACAAAATTCCCTGTAGTGACCATTTTGCAGTGCACAGTTCAGTGGTATTAAACACAATCACACTGTTGTGCACCCATCACTATCATCCATTTCTGAAACTTGTCATCTTCCCAAACTGAAATTCTGCACCCATTAAGCAATAGATAACTCCGATTTACCTTCGCTCCTGGCCACCATTCCTCTTCTTGCCTCTGTGACTCTGATGACTACTTTAGGCACCCCACATGGGGGAGATCACACACTGTTTGTCCTTTGGCATGGGCTTATTTCATTGAGCATCACAGCCTCAGGTTTGTCCATTTTATAATGTGTCAGGATTTCCCTCCTTTTTGAGGCTGAATAATACTCCACTGTGTGTGTGTGTCTGGGCTCAAGGAAAAAGAGCTCCAGAGAGGTCTCTCGTAGGCTTCTGGGTCTCCTTTCAGCCAGAGAGGTGCTCCAGGCCTCCCCTCTCAGTCTCCCCATGCAGGAAGGCCCTTCAGGTAGATCCCAAAGGGGACGGCGGTGGCTATGGCTGGAACCTGTGCAAAGTATTAAGGGAAAATATGGAGCCTGAGTGTGGGGAGATATTAAAGAACTAGGAAAATTCCTTGGCGAGTGGAACGGGGAAATAGACAGGCAGCTGAACACCCTGGCTGAGCAATTTACAGCCGGGTACAGAAGGTCACCTCCCTAGAGGTAACACCTAGGCCTCGGTTGAATTTCACTTCCAGGCCCAGAAAAGCCCAGGTGGGTGATGCCAGGACCAACTTTGATGACTGAAGAGCCCCTGCCCTGTCACTGACCTATCAGTTGAGACCATGACCCTGAAAGGATGGACACACCTGGAAAGCTGAAGAATACTTTCTTCATTTTTAATTTTTTAAATCCTCACTCAAGGATATTTTTTCATTGCTTTTAGAGAGAGAGGAAGGGAGAGAGGAAGGGGGAGAGAAGCACTGACTGGTTGCCTCTTGCATGTACCTGGACCAAGGATCAGGGATCAAACCTGCAACCCAGGTGTGTGCCCTGACTGGGAATCAAACCTGCAACCTTTCAGTTATGGGATGAAGCTCCAACCAACTGAGCCACACCAGCCAAGGCAGCTGATGCATATTCTATTGAGAGCCTTCCCCTAAACCCCCAGACTTTAAAACCCTCAAGATGAAGGACCCAGTGCATGGTCTTCCTCCTGGGAGGCCTCCTCTCCTTCGCCCACAGGCACTCATATCCTAAATGCTAAGGGACCCCATGAGACGTGCAACCAGGGGAGCGAGCACAGGTAATCCCAGCTTGTCCCGGGCTGACCCCTGAACCTGTCTCCAAGACCCCCTTTTCTCTGACTTGCCAGGAAGCTGGCAGCAGACCCCCCTTGGCCCACTTCTTCCCCATAAGATTTCTGGAGAGCCAAAGCAGCTCCCTCCTGTTGCCTCTTCCATCCTAAGCCCTTCCTTTTTCACTGTCCCTAACTTTAATAAACGTCCTCTCAAAATCACCGGGACTCGTGTTGTGAAATCTTTCCTACATGAAGTCAAGAACCCACACACTACCAGCGGGCCCTAGGGCTGGGTCCCCTTACTGGTGACTGAGGAAAGGATCTTAAGGAAGGAGGGGCTGAGAGGAAGCAGACACTCAGGCAGCCAGAGGAGGAGAGAGGGACCTGGGGAGCCTTGTTGTTGAAACTGCCTCAGGACAGGGAAGAGAAACTGGTTCTTACTGAAAGCATGCCAGCAAGCATTCCTACAGGGACAAGTGGCTTCCCAGAGGAGACTGGTCAAGTTACAGTATCTGATGGAGCCCAGGCTCTGCGGCCAGTGCCCTGACAGGCACGAGGTGGCAGGTGAGTCAGGGGCAGATGGCTGGCTGTCTTACTGAGGAAATATAGCAAACGCCTTCATTGGCCAGGAAGCCCAATGTCAAGAAACTCTGGTTACAGAGCCCAAAAACTTAGTAGCTTAGGACAGCAAATGTTTGTTTCCTGCCCAAGCTCATGTGCATGGTGGGTGGCCAGGGGCTCTGCTCACCACAGTGACCTGGGTGCCGGCTGACACACAGCTACCATCTTGAACATTGTCACTCACCGTGCCGGGGGCAAAGAGAACTCTGGAATGCTTCGTAGTGGCTGGCAAATGCTCCAGAGGGAAAGGGACACACTTGACTTCCAGGCACAGGCCACCTACATTCAAGGCGACAAGGACATGCAGTTCCTCCACTGAGCAGAAGGCAGAGACGGGGTGCGAGGTGCAGAAGCGGTGGTGCTGAGCCCTGGGAGCCCCACACCTCCTTCCTGGTGGCTTTAATTTGTTGAATGTGAGCACCACGGCGGTTTAGTCTCTTCGCACCCCAGGCCCCACGCCCTGCAGGCGTTGCTGTGCTCTGTTGAAGAAGGTGCTCCTTCGTTACAGGCCGATTCGAACCCTCCCGACCTGCCGTTATGTCTTGTAGCACCAAATACCTGTGCTTTACAACATCCTAACTATTGTCTTTCACCACTCACACTTACCTGTGTGACTGTGTCCCACTGGGATGTAAGGCCCATGAGGATAGACCCTATGTTTGGTTGTACTCACCTTCCCATCCTAGTGCCTCTTGGAGCACTGGGCATGGAGTGGGCATTCGATTAATATTTGCTGAATAGATGGATGTGGTCTGAGGCTGGGAGGTGGGGCGGGGTGTGCCCTGCTGACTGGTTGGGGGGTTATCCAGGAGGCAATGTGAGCAACCGCTGGGAGGGACCCCCTCCTGGGGGAAGAGGGGACCAGCTCAGAGCTTGGGCTTGCATCACAGCCCAGTGTTTTGGGCTGCCCCAAGTGTGGGACAGTTCCAAAAACAGCCAGATGTGTCCCCAGCCCAGGCCCCAGGGGCTCTTGACCAAGTCCCAGGGGCAGCCGCCTGTGAGTAAACACTTAAAGAGATGCCTCAGCCAAAGCGCTGGGACACGTTGGTTCACGTGGCTGACCACAGTGAGGAGTCAGAGCGGCATGAGGGCTTCTTCTCATTTCAGGATAGAACCTTGGTGCCCTGGGGTCTCGGGTGCCAGGGGACAGACACAGTCCTGGCAGAGAGGGCCACATCCATCCGGACCCAATGGCAGCAGAGAGGGAACAGTGCCCGTCACCACACTGCTGCTGGCCTGACTTACAGCTGAATGAGAACAGACACAGTTGGAGGTCAATTTGTAAGAGGTACGAAGTCTTGCAATGGCCTGTGAGGTACGGGACAATAAAATATGGTTAAATGTCACCATCCTGAATTTATTCACCTGGTGGTGTTCCTGGGGAAGCTCAGGTTAGTAATGGGGAAAAATGCAAATACAAGTGAAAGGCTGACAGGAAGCATACCGAGTGGTTGATAATGATTATTTTTTGGTAGAATTATGTGTGATCACTACACATTGCCTCTGTACTTAAAAAAATAAAAGGGCCAAATAATGAAATAGAAGAAAGGAAGACTTCCCTCCCTCCTCAAATATACTAGCAAACAAGAAGCCACTAGAAAACAATTAGTATAGATTCAAATATATTAGCAAACAAGAAGCTACTAGAAAGCAATTCAAATTAGTGTAGATTCTTCCCTGGTTTGGTTGTGTGGTGAGGCAGGGCCCGTGTGAATCAACAGTATTCAGAGCAGAGCAGGAATCCCCAAATGCGGGGGTCGGCCTGGGGAATAAGATTCCAGAAGGGTGGGAGCAGTGTCCCCAGGCCTGTTACATGAGGGGGCACTGGATGTGGCAAGGGTCTGGTACCTGGACACCCAGCAACAAAAGCCAACATTCAGGTGAGGCTCAGGTCATCCGGGAGGGAGCCGGTAGGTGTGAGGTGGGGCATCGGGGAGAGGTGAGGGCTCAGAGGGGGCTGGCAGAACCCTGTTTTGAAGGCCTCTGGACCCAAGGTCTTATCAACCCTGGAGGCCAGAGGTGGAAGTTGCCATGACTTTGGAGTTTCTCAACGGGGGAGACCATGTAATAAGGGTGGTGCTAGGACGGGAGAGTTATGAGAAGTGATGCGAGGGAGAGCAAAAGATGGGTACGCAGGAGAAAAGGAAATGTATGAGAATGAACTTCTGAGAACAGAGCCATGGGCCAGGGCTGGGCCCCTCTTGTGGTCTAGAACCCTGAGAAACCAGTCATGGGCAGAGATGTGCTAACCACTTGGAAAACAGCTGACCTCTCCTTTGTGTCACACTCTGTGACTCAGTTGTTGGCTTGTGGTCAGGAACACATCCTCAGGTCTGGTCAACAAGGACAGGGCAAGAGTCAGTTCTCACCATCTGATCTGTCTTTGGTTGGCCATAGACAGTTGGCCTGCAGGAGCTTCTGTCCAAGACACAAAACAGGTGTGCCTGTCATTTCTCGACCATCAGGCAAGCCTCCAGGCTCGCCGGGCTGACTGAGCACCAGAGCGCGTGCGCTGTCTCTGTAACTTCTGCTGCAGGAGGTACCCAGGGATGCGTCCAAAACGGTGAGAGGGAATGGTACCACTCGAGGCTCCTTCTGGTAACCCATCCATCCATCCCATGGATTTCCCTCCTTCATTTCTCCTTGCAGACCAGTCTCACCCATCCATCCACAAGGACACAAGGAGGGTTACTTTCCTGGCAGCCATAATGGTTTCATAGTTGTATACTTGTGTCAAAACTCATCAAATTGTGCACCTTAGATGTATGCAGGTGACTGTACTTCAATTATATTTCAAGAAAATTGGAAAAAAGGAAGGTTAGTGTGTATCAGCAGATCAAAGTAGGCAACAAACATCTATCCACTGGAGAAGGAATAAATTGTGAAATATTCAAACAGTGACATAATGTTCAGCAATAGAAAAGAACAAACTCCTCACACACACAGCAACGTGAGTGCCTCTCACACACATCAGTGGGGATCCAAAACAGTCAGACATGGGAGAATACCTCCTCTGTGCTTCTGTTCCTACACATTTCAAAGCCAGAGAAAATGGAACTATCATGTTGAAGGGCGTGTGCTAGATGGTAAAACCATAAAGAAAACCAAGGGCGTAACTATCACTCAGGTCAGGGCAGTGTGAGCTCAGAGGAGTAGAGAGGAGAGATGGGAAGGGCTTCTGGGGGCACTTGCACCTTTCTTGGCCTGGGTGGTTTTTACACGGGTGTTCGCTGTACAGTGAACCACTGAGCTTCCATTTTGTTTTGTGCACATTTCTGCTTGTGTTTTACATTTTATAATTAAGAAAGGTGCAGACCTGGACAGATGGCTCAGTTGTTTGGAGTGTAGTCCTGTACATGCAGAGGCATGGGTTTGATCCCCAGTCACGGCGCATACCTAGGTTGCGGATTCAGTCCTTGGTTGGATTGCATACAGGAGATAACCAATCAATGTTTCTTTCTTTTTCTCTCTCTTCCTTCCTCTCTCTGTAAAAAATCAACAAACCTATACTTGATTAAAAAAAAAGAATGGAGCAATGGATGTGTATTATGCTTACATGGAAAAATGAAAAAGAAAGTTTTAACAGTAGTTTCTTCTGAGGAGGGAGACTATGAAGCAGAGGGGAGGTGGGGGCTTGTAAGTTGTTTTCCTTGTGCTTTTCATGTCTAAAAAATTAAATTTTTAACTGTTGTTCATAAGTGAAATACAAAGATTTAAATCATAACTGCATGGCTGGTAAATCAAGGAAGGGGCTTTCCAGCTGCAGGTGCTGACGCGAAGTCCAAGCAGAAGACGGATCAGGCGGGATGGCTTGTGTGTGGAGGCAAGCACGTGTGTGCGGACAGGGAGAAGGGGAGAGGAGATGGAGGGGACTTCAGGGAAATTCAAAGCGTCAGAAAGACTGGATTTGCTGCTGCTGACTTTGAAGATGGAGAAGGCGATGAGTCAGCTTTAGCCAAAAGAAAGAAGCCTTTTGGTACTGGAAATGCTTCTGCCCCTAAATCTCACATTTCCATGACCTGGCTTGCTGGCAAAAACAGAAGGGGACAGAGAGATGGGCTTGGGGTCAACCTCCCACATCCCGTGTGAGTGCATCCAGTTGTAGAACTGATTTCACGTCCAGCCCAAAGTGCAGTGACTTCTGGGAAGTGTGAGCGGACTGCCCAGCCTCCCAGCTAGAAGGAAGGAAAAACGGACAGTGAGAGTCACCCGAAGGTCTTTATCTTTGTCTTGCTTTCCTCTCCAACACATATTTTGGGTGGTAAGCTGTTGCTGAGAGTTCTTGTGTGTGTGTGTGTGTGTGTGTGTTTTCATTTGGTAAAAATGTTTAAGTTTGTATCTTCAAGTTGTCAGTGAATTTCAGTTACATAAGTTTGCATCCATTTTACTTCTGAGTTAATAATAAATTAACATTTGTAACATACAATGTTCCCAAACAGTTATAAACACTTTTGGAATTATTTTTTCTTTATTATTAAAATATATAATCTTTATTATACTTTTCCCATTACCACTCAGTTCCCTTATAGGAATTATTTTGTTTTTAGAAGAAAACATTATTTAGTAAATAATATCATAGTGACAAAAGATATATTATGAAAATGTAGGAAAGATAGTAGGGGTGAGGGCGTGGAGGTTGTTCTGAGTCATCATTCTGTCTCATTTAAAAAAATTATGATTCTTACTGTGCTTGTAAGTTTTGATTAGTTTTAATGTTATAACTAAATTGTTAAAACATTAGCAAATTATTATTATATAGGCTTTTCCATTTGCTCAAGATTATGAATTGTAAGGAACAAAGCATCACTTCCAGTTGACAAATGGAACCACAGGCAATGGGATGACTCAAAGGAAGCCTGCGACAATTAAACCAATCAGCTGGAGCCTCGGGAAAACTACGGACAAAGTGCGACCAGGGAGCGTCCATCTCACAATGCCGAGGGAGCGGCGCTATAAGCAGCAGGAGGACTGTCGAATTCTGCGCCTGGTGACCAGGTGTCAAGACAAGAGAACGGATTAGGGAGCTTGGGCAAGAGTGTTGTTCAGAGCTCCCATTGTAACTGAAGTGGGATAAAAACGGCAAATAGCGAGTGTCATTCATATGTGCGGATTTTCTAATAGCCTGCACCAAGGCCCTAACTTCTGACCAGAGGCTATAAAAGTCATAAATTAAATTGTCGCCATGGAAATGACAGCCAGTCACCTGAGTGCTGGTGTAGAAGGGACATTGACAAAAGAACACACATTCCGTGCCTTCAGGCTGGGTCTCTCCAAACAGAAACAAGGACTGAAACCAAAATTATAATTACTCTAAAGAAATAAAAATATTTTTGATATCCAAATGAAACTTGGTGATTTTAGAGAAATTCAGGTAATAATCTACAGGAGCTATCAGAAAACTGGGCAATGCAAAAAGCCCTAAGTAAAGGAAATATAATAATTTGAGTAAATAGGCAGATGTAGTATTTAGCAAACTTAATGCCTAATAATAGTATAAAGTATCTGAAATAGGACATAATGGCAATGTTTACCAAAAGTAAAAGATCTATGAAGGCTAGCGAAATGTAAAATATTCATAGTTTTTATTGGTGTTTTTTCTTCTCATTTCAAGTGTGAGGATTTTAATAATATTTTCCCAAGTATAAGCAAGAACAGCAGAACTACCTCGGAGGGGCTGGTTTGTTACATGTCACTGGGACACACAGAACAGTTTTCTAAAGAAAGAGCAGTTGCTTTTTAGTGAAATTTCGGGCAACCTGCTGAAATTCGTCAGGATAATACCCTGCTTCTTTGTATTTTCATCCTCTGCTTTCTCCACTGGGTCATTCTTGGAGGACGAATTTCCTATTTTATTTCAGGTTTAGTACCTTCAATCATCTTACTTTCCACTTGCATTTCATTTCGTTGTACCAAGATGCCATGTGGATAAGCTCCAGCCATACGCACAGGAGCGGGACAGAGAGAGCGTCGCTCCGTCGCACTGCACTTTTCTCTGCCGCGGTGTCTGGGGCTGGCCTGGGTCGGGGGCGGGGGAGGAAGCAGCTTCCCAGGCCACCTGGGCACGCTGCATCCTCTCCCTTCAAGATTCTTCCTAAAACTGTTTTTAGAGATACATAAAAGATGACTTGGAGCTCTGATCAGTGTGGCTCAGTTGGTTGGGCATCCTCCTGCAAAGCGAAAGATCCCAGGTTCCGGTCCTGGTCAGGGCACCTGCCTTCGCTGGCTGTGCGTCCCCAGCTGCGGTGTGTGTCTCTCTCCCACATGGGTGATGTTTCCTTCGCACACTCTTTCTCCCTCTCTCTAAAAGTGAATAAATAAAATCTTTTTTAAAATGACTGGAAAAACAGAAAGCTCTGCTCATGGTTGGAAAGTGACAACATTCTTCCATATTAATTTTTATTAGTTTAATTTATTATTTATTTATTTTTTGTGTTTTTTAAAATTATTGTTTAATTATAGTGTCCCCATTTGCCCCCATCCCTTACTCTCCCCTGCCCTACCCACCCCTCACCTCCCACACATCCCCTTGTCTTTGTCCTCGGGTTCTTTGTATGTGATCCTTGATTTAATCCGCCCCTTCTTTCCCGTTATCCTCCTCTCCCCTCCGCTCTGGTTACTGTCAGTTTGTCCTTTATTCCCACTTCCCTGGTTCTATTTTGCCCACCTATTTTGTTGATTAGTTTCCACTGATAGGTGAGATCACATGGTATTTGTCTTTCACCACCTGGCTTAATATTTAGTTTTAACAAGATTTAAAATGAGGATTACAGTGTTACATTTTATTTATCAAAATAATTTCAGTACTATTTGATTTAGTATTTAGTATATAAAGTATACTTTATGTACACTTTTGGTATATAATATTTTACAGTATATGAAATATCTGAAGTATGATTTCAAACTGACACACATCGAGGGAAAGTCTGAAAGAGAAAGCTGCAGAAGCCAAACAATGAGGTGTCACCAGAACACTAGATATTCAGGTCGATGAGACAGAACAGGTAGTTCAGAGTTTGATCTTATTACACACAACTTAACATATGACAAAATGATCATTTCGAATCAGTAGGGAGGATGAGAGGAAAATATACTCGACAGTTTTAGATGAAACTAGCAGCATTTTGAAAAGAAGGAATTTTGTGCACTCCATACCCTACTAAAATAAATTCTAGAGGACTAAAGTGTTACAGCCACAAAAATGAGAAAAAAGTTAATTATTGCTAGGTAAATGGGTAATGACAACTTTGGAAACTGAAGAAAGATCTCATAAAGAAAGAGACATTTTTAACTACAGAACATGAAAAACTTCTATGCATAAGAAAAAATTTGCTGAAGTTTAAAAGTCAACCAAGAAGTAACAAAATATTTGGAGCAAATATATCATACCATTGATATATTTATTACATAAAGAATTCTTAGAAATTGAAAAGAAAGTAAAGTCCAATGGGTAATGGGCAAGGGACACACAAAAAAACTTCCTCCAAGTAAATTTAACAGTTAAAAAATATGAAAAAATATTTAACTTAATTTGTAGGGCAAGGGGGAATTAAAACTATTGCTATTTTTAATAGCAAAAACTCACTACATTTGCAGATTAAAGACTGATAATATTTAATACTGGTGAGAGTTCGGAAACTTGTACTAATGGTATACACTAATAGAATCCTTTTGGAGAGGATTTGAAAATGTTCATTAGGAACCATAAAATTGTAACTTAAGAATTTTTTAGACAATCTTTTTATGAAGATATGGTTTTTGTGTAATGAAATGTATAGTTCTTTTTCCCATTTTTATTGTTCAATTACAGTCTCCCCTGTTTTCCTTCCCATCACTCTCCCCTGCCCTACCCACCCCCCATCTCCCACATTCAATCCTCCCCTGGCTTGTCTTTGAAAGTTCATGAAATGTATATTTTTTTTTAAAGATTTTATTTATTTATTTTTAGACAGAGACAGGGAAGGAGGGAGAGAAACATCAATGTGTGGTTGCCTTTCATGCATGCCCACCTGAGGACCTGGCCCACAACCCAGGCATGTGCCCTGACTGGGAATCAAACCAGTGACCTTTTGGTTCACAGGCTGGTGCTCAGTCCACTGAGCCATACTAGCCAGGGCTTGTCTTTTTAATTATAGTCATTTTGATGCCATTATCTCATAGTTTTAATATACAATTACCGCATGATTTAGGATATCGAGCACTTTTTCAAGTGTTTGTTGGTTATTCTTCATGTTCTTTTGTGAAGTAACTGTTCAAATGATGTGCTCATTTGAAAGCTGTATTGCTTTGTTATTATTATTGAAGCAATAGTTGCTACAATAAAGAGCTCACAAATAGACCTGCACGCACACAGTCAGTTGATTTCTGACCAAGGTGCCAAAGCAATTCAATGGGAAAAGGAAAATAGTTTCACAAATAGACCTGAAAAAATGGAACTTCAGCCCTGTTCACTTGAGATGAATCATAGACCTAAATGCAAAAATTAAACCCAGAAAACCCTGAGAAGGAAACGAGGATATCTCCATGACCTTGGAGAAAGCAAAGTGTCCTTGAAGAAGACACAGAAAGCAGTAACTTTCACACAGGGGGTCTTGGGCTCCTGGGCTTTACTTGCAATGTCCAGTCCATGGGGCCCATGACTAGGGAGACAGCAGGTCCTGTTGAGGTGCTCTTCGCATGGGACCCCCGAGGCCCGGGTGGAGCTTTGTGACTAACAAGAGGGACTGTGTCCTGTACCCCTCAACACCCCAGGCAAGGACTTAATGAAATATCTGGTCTTACCAAATTCCCCACAATAAAGAAAGACATGAGTCACCTTCCGCGTCCTTTTCCACTTAGTTAATGTGGTTTTCTCACCTTAGACCAAGGTCTCCACAAGTGTTCCGAGCAGAGGAGGCCTGCTGACAGGAGGCAGGCATTACAGAGTCACACGGGGTAGCAGCTCTACGCTGGAAACCTAGAGATAGGAAGAGTGTGGAGTTGGGGAAAACTTGGGGTCTGGAGTCTGATGGGCCTGGGTTCAAATCCTTGGACCTTTCCTTTTGGAGCTGTGTGTCCTTGGGCAATTCACTAGACCTCTCTGAGTTTGACATCAATCGACTCTTTGGTCCGAGGGCTGTTTTAGGCATGGTGGAGAGGTGCTGACAGCAGAGGCAGCCCTGCCCTCAAGCAATGCCTGTGACTCAGCTTTACACAAACAAGCTCCTTCTCCTAACTTCCCTGCTTCACTACCAGTGCCTCAGCCTCCCAGGCCCCAAATACTGTCAGGCTGCTTGCTTCTCTCTTCTATTTCCTGTATCCAATTAGCTACAAACTCCTTGCAACTCTTCCTTCAAAATGCCTTTTAGCAAGAAGTCCTGCTGCAGCCAGTACTGCCATTGCTGATCTGACTCCTGCTCCTTGGCATTCGTCCTGGCAGAATTCCAGTTTTGTTCAATGTGGCACGAAAGTCCAGTGAAAGTCTTCCTTTCTTATAGCCCTTTGCATCTGGGAAGCTACTGAGGTGTACCAGTGACAGGTAAGCTGAAGTTTCTAAGCAAGATGAACTTTTCTTACACTGGTACCACCCCTTCCTGCTTCACTCTATTTTTCTACTTGGGATGAGGCCCTGAAGTGTGGAGGAGCCTCAGCAGGCTTCTTGAGATCATGAGGCACACAGTTTGAAGAAAGCGTTCCTGTCACTCACCTGGACTATTATTGCAGGAGCCATCAGAGGGCTCCCAGCCCTTCTCTGTGAGTGGAAGTGTGGAAGGGACCGCTTGAGTCCCAGATTCACAGGACTGTGGTCGTGGTTCATCCCTAAAGTACAATATCAGGCCACCAGGGGGAACAATGGAGAAGAATCTCAATTTATGGACATGAAAAGATGTTCCTGATATTTAGTTAAATTTAAAAAGCTGTTTAAAAGTAAGTTTTTATCGTATGCAGTTATACATAAACATGTGCTTATTTATAAATATATGTATTTAAAAGTGTAAATGGATATTCCTGTAAACGTTTAATAGGCTTAGTTTTATCTATCTGATGAGCTTATAAGTCATTTCATTTATTTTTTCTTACTTATCTGATTAAATGTTTTTTCAATAAAAAATAAAAATAAGAGACAAAAAGTGCTTAAAATGCTTAAATTCAGTGTTCCTTAGTTTGGTATTCAGTGGCTTCCACAACGGGCAGAAATAAAGGTGGTGTGTTTGCATGTGTATGGATTTGTAGTGTTTGAGAGTGTGGCTGTGTGTGCATATATGTAAGTGTACGGATGTTTGGGAGTGTGTGTGTGTCTGAGTGTCTGAGTGTGTGTGAATTTGTGAGTGCTTTGGAGAATGTGTGACTCTGAGTTAGTGTGACTATGTATAAGCAAGTGATGTGAGTGAGTGTGACTGTGTATGGTGAGTGTGTAAGTGTGTCTGCCTCCCTGGGTTTGGGGCGAACAGCCAGAAAGGATTCAGGGGGCCCCCATCATTCTTGGGTCCATCCTGGGGCACAGCAAGCCTGCTTCTCCAACTCGGGACCCTGCCCCCGTTTGTGCAGGAACGGAGGCGGTGAGAATGAGGACCCCTAGTCTGCCTCTGGGGAGGGGCCTGTCTGCTCTTTGTTTCTATAACAGCTGCTGCTCCGGCTCGAGTGGCTGCTAGGCCAGCAACCCTCCTGGTCACATGAGCCTAAGAAGGTGACCAGATCAGCTATTGTCACTCAGTTGTTAAAGGAACTCCTTTACCAAAATGTTTTGTGGCTAAAGATGTTTGGGAAGGGCTGAGAATTTGTCTTTGAGGATCTGCAACACACACTGGCAAGTTAAAGGCGTTGAGACGTCCTGTGGAAGTAAACCTGGCGAATCTTGCTAGACCAGCATTTCCACCTGAGGACAGGGACCCCCTCCCCACTCCCCCACAGCACCTTTAACCTCCTCACAGCCAGTTTTCACAGAAGCTGCCGCGGAGCCCTGTGGGCAGGCAACGCTGAGCTCGTTTTATAGGTAAGGGGACTGGAGCATCTTGCTCAAGGTGCCCAGCCTTAAAAAGGCCTGCCTGCCTTGGGACTCTATCCTCCTTCCTGCTCACAGAAGCTAGTGTAGAGCAGGGCCCTGAATGGGTTCGGGAAAGATGAAATCTTTTAGACAAGAAGGCTCTGCTGAAGCTAAGGACACAGCCATGAGGGGACTCCTCGGGAGGTGGATGGGGTCGAATAATTAGCGATGATGCTGATGGGGCCTGGGATGGGAGATGCCGAAGGGAGGGTTCCAACTGATCTTGGCTGGGTGCATCTGCCATCTCAGCAGCCAGAAGTGAAGGATCCCAAAGGAGGTAGAAGCTGAGTTCTAGTCCCCCTGCCCACTCAGCTCAGAAAGCTCTAGTCCTCTGTGTGTGTGTGTGTGTGTGTGTGTGTGTGTGTGTGTGTGTGTGAGGGGAACGATAGGGAGCATAGAACCTCTGAGGTACCGCTCCTTCCCCCGACCCCCCACATGGTGGTGGTGTTTGTGGTAAACCCTGTGACACGGAGAGGTGGCCTACCAGAGGAGAAGGGTGTGGCAACGTCACACGGCTGGCTTTTCAGCCTCCATAAAACAGAGTGTGGGGAATACGTTGGCAGCTGCTCCACCATGGCCTCCTGGGCTCTCCTGCTCCTTGCCTTGGCGCTCCTGGGCTCCCCAGGTAAGGACAGTCTCCTCAGTGAAGATCCTGACAACTCCCCCAGTCTCTCAGCAGCTTTCTCATCTCGGAGGCCTTTCCCGCTGCACCTGGTGCAGCTGCAGTGTCAGTGGCCTGGCCGATGGGGAGAGACAGCCAGTGGGAGGATGTGAGCCCTGGCTGGGGCTCTAGTCCCACCTCTGCTGGTCACTGGTGTAGCCTGTGTCCCCACTTTTCCTCCCTGGGCTCTGCCTCTTCATCTGGGTTACGAAGGTCATTGGGCCTCGTCGGAGGGTCTGGTGTTGCTTCTGGGCCACACTGGCTAGGGTTGCGACAGGGAGGCCTGTCACTGCCCATTCCCTGCTCCACACTCGCGCCCTGTCCCAGGCCCTGGAGTCATGGTGGGCTCCAAGGGCTCAGCTGAGGGTAAGGATGCTGCAGGAAGGGAGAATGGGTGGGGACATTTTTTGGAAGGAAAGAGAAAAATAAACACAGTCTCTTGAAAGGAGATGAGGTGTTTCCTTTTACATCAACCCCCAAATCTGTGTGTGTATGTGAAAGAGAGAGGGATGGGGGGAGGTGTGTGAGTAGGGGAGAGGGGACCAGTCTTCTGGCTTTTTAGAAGGAACTTTTTAGAGGAACTTGGAAGGAACTTGTTTGTTTTGTTTTGTTTTGTTTTGTTTGTTTCATTGCTTTTGCTGAGAGTGGGTCAGTGCAGCCCCAGGGCAGCGTGGGAGGAGAGGGCCTCCCAGACTCCTCACAAAGCCCCACTCCCATCCTGGGCTCCCCACCGGCCAGAAGAACGGACCTTTCCCTCTCAGCCCACCCGTGAAGGAATGCTGATGCTGTTTCTTCCCCAGATCTGGCCTTTTCTAGTCTGACCCCTGAATGCTGTGACCCGGCCACAGCCAGTCCCTGTGATGGAGAGCAGCTTTGCCAGGGCCTGGCCCCGGAGGACCCCCAGGTACTCGGGTTCCTGCTCACCTCCCACAGACTCTCCCCGTTCTCTCCTCCTTGGGCAGTGGCAGGGAAAGGGCTGGACGTCTCTAATGAACAGGTGAGGGGCCGGAGGGGCTGTGAGCTGAAGACTCTGCATTTGCTCACACCCATTCCTGGTGGGCAGGGTGCTACATTAGTCTGGCTGGGCTCTCCCCGAGAGGGTGCTCTGGGGTCTGGCAGGAGAACAGGAGTCTGTGCTGGGCTGGGAGAGGTGCTGTGGGTGTCCAGCCAGTTTTGGAGTCTCTCTAAGACTGGAAGGTGGGTGGGCAGGGACCAGCCAGCTTGGTTCAGGCCCTTAAGGACAGAAAGATCATAGATGATTCTGCTGGCCTTGGGAGTGTCTGAGAGACCACCTTTCCTGACAGGGTAAGCTACCGACCACAAGAAAGGAGCAGGGCATTACTTGTTATCTCTGCCAGAAGATCATGAAGAATCTGCAGAAAATTGTGGGAGACCAGCCTAATGAGGTGAGGCTTGTGGAGCCTTTGGCCTGCTGGTCAGTGGAGTGGGTGGCCTGGGTGCCCAGCAGGCCTCCCCAGAGGTGGACACTGGATGAGGAGGGCACTGGGTGAGGGCCAATCCCCATTGGTCCAGAGCTTCTCAGCAGAGGATCTGTGGGCCCCCTTATATAGCTGAGGATGGACTTCAGGAGAACCTGGGAAATCATGGCGCTCTGGGAGTGTGCTCGTGGGAGAAAGAGTTTGCATGTTTTCCACACAATTCTCAGGACAGAGTTTTGAGAGGCTGCTCTGGGGAGCCTGAGTCAGTACTGCAACTGGCTGAATGGCCTGACAAATCATTAATGTGTTCTGAGCCTCAGTTTTCTCAGCTGTAGAATGGGATGGATGGTAATTTCCACCTGGCAAGTTGCCTAAGCCTTTTAAAGGAGTGAAGGGTTGGATATGCTCCACTCTACTTTGGGCACTGAGTAGAAATGCTTCACAAGTGAATGTGTCCTGACCAAGAACCACTGTTTCACTCTCCCTCCCTCTTTTTCATGCCCCCACCCCGCTTAGCATCTTGGCACTGCAAGGCCTGCCTGCAGGCCTGGGTCCTCATATTTATCTTTCTCCACTGGGATGGCAGTAGAAAATAGTTTAAAGTCAAATGTGCCAAGGCTCCAAGCTCTGATGCCCTCCTAACCTTCTCCACACACCTCCTGTAGGTGCAAAACCAGCCAGGTCCTGCACCCAGGGAGGTGCACAGGCAGAGCCTTTAATGTGGATCTGGCAGCTGTGGGCAACATTCTCCACATAGAGGACAGGGGGCAGCTGTGCAGGGAGCTGAGACTCTGGCAGGGCCAGACATCCTTCTCTCAAGAGCTCCTATTGGCCAGGCTTTGGCCAGGGCCTTGAGGACCGGGAGCGGGGGCTGGGCCCTCTCTCCCTAGCCTTCCCTCCCATGGCCATCTGGCACCAGCGTCCTGCACACAGCACTCCCATCTCCGGAGCTGCAGGGGGCGGAGCTGCTAGGGCTCACTGGATTCCTATGTTCTACCGTGGTGCTGCTACTGCAGGACACCATTGCCCAGGCTGTGTCCCGGGTGTGTGACAAGTTGAAGCCCCTGAGAGGCCTCTGCAATAAGACCATGAGAAGATTTTTTGGACGCATCTCCCAGGACGTCATCGCTGGCAAAACTCCCCGTGCAGTTTGTGTGGACATCTTTATATGCAAACCTCAAGCAGGTGAGTGCAGAGGTGACAGCAGGGACTCATTCCTGGAGGGCCCAAGACAGCCTCCCCACACATGTGTGACAGGGCTTAAAAACACAAAGATATATAGAAAACTTCATAAGCAGCTCATACGTGTCCCTCCATGCTTCATCGTTATGACACATTAGTTCCCTCACTTCCAATATGGGAAAGTGTGGAGAAGTTGGGTGGGTGGGCTTTAGCTAAAAAGCTTTGAGGAACTCTCATTAATGGCTTTGAGAAATATTAATAAGATTTTTTTTTTTTTTTTTTTTTTTTTACCACAGGCCATCTCCACCTCTCCTCAGATGTGTGACCCTGGGCAGGTAAACTAACCTCTCTGGGCTCCAGTTTCCTCATCTGTGGAAAGGGGATAGTAATTCCTGTTTCTGAGGTTGCAACGAGGGTGAACGAGATCATCATGTGTAAAGAGCTTGGCACCGAGGAAATGCTCTTGGACTGAGATATTCAGGAGACATCAGAGCCCTGATCAAACTCCCATCCCCAGCCTCGCACAGAGGGCACCAAGGCTACATCCATCCCCATGCCCCTGAGGGCCTGAGAGCTGGGCGTGAGACTCCTGGGCAGGGAGGGCTCTGCCAGCCTCTTTCCCAGTGCTTCCCAGGCTCTACCCAGATAGAACAGGCCACGGCTGCTGGGCAGGGGGTCTGGAGGGGCCTCACTATTGGCTCTGGCAGCTTCTCCAGCCCTCACTGATGCTTCCAGACTTGATACTGCCAGACCCCTTAGTGTGAAATCACCATCATTTCCTTTCATTATAGACTGAGGCTTTTACTTTCAAAGTCCCACTACTGGCACAGGCTCCTGACTGGCTTCTGGGATGTGACTCTGGTGTGTTCAGCAGGGAACACACCAGAGTCCCTGTGTTCCCTAGAGACCCCACATGTCCCACAGCTGGCTCTTCTCTCCATTCTAGGTCTCCTGTGAGCCTCTGGCGACTCAAGCTGGACCCTGGAGAGAAAGCCACAAGAACTCCAGCACTGGCTGCTGTTCCTCCCTTCCTAAATCCACAGCCAGTCTCCAGGTTCTCTCACCTCCCTCCCCCATTGCCTTCCCCCTCTTGGAAAATAAACTGTTGTGCAAGGTTTTAGTGCAGCTTCTTTTCCTTTGGTGGATTTGAGGGGAGGGGCTCAGGGACGTGCTTGGGTGATGCACGCATTCGTTTGGTAAAGTTGCCTTATGGCCCCCACTCTTTCACATGCCAGGGATTTAGTTAGTGGTGAACAAGGCCACCTTAGCAGCTCTTACGCATGTAGTCACAAAGTACTGGTTGAGCACACGCTAGAGCCACATGTCACTACAGAGGACAGGGTCCACAGCACGTATACTCCCAGGACATTTCTGAACGGCGGGGGGAAAGCAGCAGGGTCATGGGAAGAGTTCTTTTGGTCATAAGAACAGAAACTCATCATCCTTTTGCTTCTCTCGGCAGCCAGCCTTCTTTTGCTGTTTGGGTGAGTGTATTATTTAGGATTTTGTTTCAAGCAACGTAAGTCTTAGTTCACTCTGGCTTAAATAAAAAAGATAACTTATTGACTCAAATAATTAACCAGTCCACAGACAGCTTCAGGCACATGATCCAGAAATCTGGGGCATCACCAGACCTCCAGTACTGTTTCTTCTCTGCCATCCTCTCATTTCTTGTTACCTCTGCATAGTAGAGTTGACTTTGCTTCTTGCTAGCGGAAATGGCTACATTAGCTCAAGACTTTATGTCTAGACAGTATGTCGTCTGTAGCTTCTTTTCCAGTAGCTACCTTGGGAGAGAAAAGGATCTTCTTTCTCAGAAGCCCCATCAGGTTTCTCCTCAGGTCTCATCAGCCTGAATGGTTAGAGGCCCACCTGCACGGTTAGAGGCCCACCTGAACAATCACTGTACCCAGGGCCGTGGGAGGTACTGAGGAGCAGGAGACGAGTCCAGGCGCACTCCTGGGGCCCAGGTGGGCCCGTTCGCCCTAGTCAGGTAGTTGAGAATGGACATGAAAATCTTGGATAGTCTGTTACTGGAGGAGGGGAAATAGGTCCTGGCCACCACAAAGAGCCATGGTGTGTCAGGCAGGTTTCAATGAAATAGCATAAAATAATTCAAAGGGACTCCCATTGGTGAAATCTCGGACAATTTGAGTATCAAATAGTTGATGGCAATAACTCATAAACCCATTGGGTGAATTAGAATCCATATAAATAAAAATCATGAATTAATAAATAAGGGATAAAGGAAAATGTTACCTTACAAGAGAATGCCAACTAATAAATGTAGACATAGTTGCAAAGTATATCCCCCCAGTATGCTTACTAATTACTTGATATTAATTGACACATTTCATTATTAGTTAATCTGAGAGTGGAGAAACCTGGCAGACAGGTGACGGAAGTTAACGTCACGGCTAACGGGACAAACCCACAGCATGAGCTTCTCGATACAGTGCACTGAGAGGGGCACCACAACGCTTCCTCTGTTGCTCCTGCGGGAGAGCATCAGCCACGAGCAAACATCAGGCAAACCCAGGCTGACGTTCCTCACAGTAGCTGGCCTGCGCTCTTCAGCACGCCCGGGTCGCGGAGGACAAGGGGAGATGGAAGAGCTGCTTCGGATCAAAGGGAGCCAAAGAGACACACTGATCTAAATGCAACACATGATCCTGGTGCGGATGCGGGTTGCGTGCTGTTGAGTTGGCGCTGACTCCTGGAGACCTCGTGAATGAGTGATGTCCACGGTGTCCTGTCCTCAACGGGCCTGCTCAGCTCCCGCAGACTCATGCCCGTGGCTCTGTTCTTTCTGAGTAACTTGGCATGCTTTCCAACTCAAGAGTCTTCTCTTTCAGCACTTTCTATATTTCATTTTGAACTGTCTCATCACATGGTTTTCAAGGTAAAATGAAAAAATAAAAAGAGAGAAAAAAGTCCACACTACATGTGCTTGTGCCCGTGGTGTCACATCACCAAACACCCACATCATGCAGGCACCCCTGTGGCTTTGGGATCCAGACCTATAAAGGACATCGTTTGGGGCAATCTATGAAATGTGACTGGACTCTGTGATGATGATACTGTGCCACTGTTAACTTTCTGATTTTGATGGTTGTACTTGGTTATATATGAGAATGCCCTTCTTGTAAGGAAACACACACTAAAGTATTAAGAGGGTGATGGGGTATTGTGCCTGCAATTTACTGTCAAATGATTTAAGAAAATGGTCATATGTACACACAGCAAGCCTTTGAGAAGGCTCATGCCACATACGTGTGGTAAAATTTAACAGTGGGGAGTCTGGTTAAGGTAAACAGGGGCTCTTTGTATTAGTCTTGTAACTTTTTTCTAAATTTGAAATTATTTTAACATAAAAGTAAATGACACATTGAGTTGACCTTAATAAATGGATAGGGGGTGGTGACATTGACCAGGTAGAGGTGGGGAAGACCTTTGGATGGGTGGATATGGAGGGAATTAAGAGAAGTTCTGCTCTGGCTGTGTGAAGTTCATCTCTCAGTCACACAGGTAGAAATGCCAAACAGGCCACGTGGATGGGGAGGGGCTGCTGGCCCAAGATCCACATTTGAAGTCCTGGAATTGAATGGGATGGCCAACGTCAGCTATTTTCAACCTTTTCCCTCTCAGGGCACACATAAAGTAATTACTAAAATGGCACGGTGCACCAAAAAATATATTTTTGTGGATCTAACAAAAATATGTATAATTTTGATTCATTCACATTGGATGCCTATTGTTGTGTTGGCTATTATTTTTTTATTTAACGATCTAAGAGAAAAGAGGTAAGTGCCCCTGACTAAATAGTCTGGTATTACAGTTTTAAAAATGTTTTGTGGCACAGCAGTGGAAAAATCGCTGGCCTGGAGTGAGTGCAGAAGGGTAAAGCTGACGTCCAAGGACAGGCCAGCTAGTCAGCAGGTGGAGGCGCGGGTGGTGGGGGTGGACTCAATGTTCATAGTATGCATTTTCTGCATTTTTACTGTTCATAGTTTTGATTTTCTTTTTCTTAAATATGTCCCTTTAACATTTCATATAATGATGGTTTGTTGATGATGAACTCCTTCAGCTTATTCTTGTCTGGGAAACTCTTTAAACTGCCCTTCAATTCCAAATAATATCTTTGTTGGGTAGAGCATTCTTGGCTGTAGGTTCCTGCTTTTCATGACTTTGAATATTTCTTGCCAATCCCTTCTAGCCTGCAAAGTTCCTTTTGAGAATCAGCTGACAGCCTTATTGGAACTCCCCTGTAGGTAACTAACTTCTTTTCTCTTGCTGCTTTTAAGATTCTCTTTATCTTTAACGCTTGGCATTTTAATTATGATGTGTCTTGGAGTGGGCCTCTTTGCATCCATCTTGTTTGGGACTCTGTGCTTCCTGGATTTGCATGTCTATTTCCTTCACCAAATTAGGGAAGTTTTGTTTCACTATTTTTCAGACAGATTTCCAATTTCTTGCTCTTTCTCTTCTTCTGGCACCCCTATGATGTGAATGTTGAATCTCTTCAAGTTTTCCCAGAGGCCGTTTATACTTTCCTCATATTTTTGGATTGTTTTTTCTTCTTATTGTCCTTTGTGGTTGTTTTTTGCCTCCTTATGTTCCAAATCATTGATTTGATTCTTGGCCTCATCCACTCTACTGTTGTTTCCCTGTAAATTGTTCTCTATGTCAATTAGTGTACCCTTTGTTTCTGATTGGATCTTTTTTATGTTGTTGAGATCCTCACTAAGTTCCTTGAGCATCCTTAAATCAGTATTTTGAACTCTGTATCTGATAGATTGCCTATTTCCATTTCATATAGTTCTATTTCTGGAGTTTTGACCTGTTTTTTTTTTTTTTTTTCATTTGGGTCATGTTTCTTTGTCTCCTCATTTTGGCAGCCTCCCTGTGTTTGTTTCTATGTATTAGGTAGAGCTGCTTTGACTCTGTGTCTTGGTAGTGTGGCCTAAGGTAGTAGGTGTCCTGTAGGGTCCAGTGGCACAGCCTCCCCTATCACCCCGCTGGGTACTCGAGGTGCATGCTTCATGTAGGCTGAGTATTCCCTCTTCTTGTAGTTGAGCCTTGGTTGCTGTTGGCAGATCAATGGGAGGAATTTACCCAGAAGAGTCACCTTCAAGGATTGGCTGTGACCACTTACCAACAACCTCTGTCTTCCTTGGGAAATCAGCTGTATGGGTGTAGGGTGGTGGTGCTTTGATGTGATCTGTACCTGACCACTGCATGCACTTGCCCTGGGATTTCCTGGGTGGTGCAGGCCAAGGTCAGCCCCTACCTTTTTTTCCCCCAGGTCTCTCTTCTTCAGCTATAAAACAGTCTGAGATGGCTGCTACTTGTGCTGGGCTTGGAGATTCCCAGGCAAAGGCAAGCTGTGAATCTAGGCTGGCTGCTGCTAGTAACATGCCTGGGCCTCTGTTTGGTAAGATTTAGGAAGTTGTGAAGCCTGAGTCAAGACCAGCCGTTCATATGGAAAACCAGCTTGGGTGAGCTATGAATTGGGTCAGGTGGAGTCTCTGGGGATCTCCCAGGTAGGTCATGCGGTGTTAGCCAGATTGATGGAGTCTCAGATATGGCACCAGCTTGCCAGGTCTGTGGGGGAAGGGTTTAGAAAAGGGACAATGACCTCTGCTCGCTTTCATGCCAGACACTTCAGTTCCTCCCTGTATGCCACTGGTGCCTTTCAAGCTGCTACCCCAGTGCTGGAGCTCAGAGGGAGTGAGTCTGAGAAGGTGAGTCCACGTGTGGGTTCTTCAAGAGGAACCACTTAGGGCTTTAGATGTTTCTTCCACTGACTCAATCCCTGCTGGTTTTTGCATCCAGAAGTTGTGGGGTCTTAATCTTCTTGACACTGAAACCCTGGGCTGGGGCTCCTCATTTCCAAGATATCCCTCTCGAATTTTTATTTGTCACACTTGGGTGAGAGACCAGCCCATTCTGTGTCTGCACTCCTCCTACCAGCCTGGGTGGTTGTGGTTTCTTTAATTCTGTAGTATTAAGACTCCATTCATCTTGATTTCCAATGGTTCTGAGCAATGGTTGTTGTGTATTTTAGTTGTAATTTTGATGTGGTTGTGCAAAGAGGTGAGTCATATCTGCCTATGCTACCACCTTGACTCAGTACATGACTTTTTAATATTGTATGTGTGAAATATGAAGTATGCATGAGCACTTCCGTTGAATTTGATGGTTATTTCAATTGCACTTGTGCAATTGAATCACAGCTGAACTACCTATCTTATCAGGAAACACTATTTTAAAAGTCGTGGTAAAAAAACACATACAATTTACCATTGCTATCACTTTAAAATGTACAGTTCAGCGATGTCCAGTATTGCTTTGAATCAGATGTCCAGAACTTTTTTTTGCTTTTTTGATTTAATTGATTATGCTATTACAGTTGTCTCATTACCCTCCTTCATTCCCCTCCATCCTGCACACCCTCTCCCACCCACATTGACCCCCTTTAGTTCATGTCCATGTGTCATAAGTTCTTTAGCTTCTACATTTCCCATACTATTCTTGCCCTCTCCCTGTCTATTTTCTACCTACCATCTATGCTACTTATTCTCTATACCCTTTCCCCTTTCTCCTCCTCCCACTCCCCTATTGCTAACCCTCCATGTGATCTCCATTTCTGTGGTTCTGTTCCTGTTCTAGTTGGTTGCTTAGTTTGTTTTTGTTTTTGTTTTAGGTGTAGTTGTTAATAATTGTGAGTTTGCTGTCATTTTATTGTACATGTTTTTTATCTTCTTTTTCTTAGATAAGTCCCTTTAACATTTCATATAATAAGGGCTTGGTGATGATGAACTCCTTTAACTTGACCTTATCTGAGAAGCACTTTATCTGCCCTTCCATTCTAAATGAAAGCTTTGCTGGAGAGAGTAATCTGGGATGTAGGTCCTTGCCTTTCATGACTTGGAATATTTCTTGCCAGCCCCTTCTTGCCTGCAAGGTCTCTCTTGAGAAATCAGCTGACAATCTGATGGGAACTCCTTTGTAGATTACTGTCTCCTTATCTCTTGCTGCTTCTAGGATTCTCTCCTTCATTTTTACCTTGGCTAATGTAATTATGATGTGCCCTGGTGTGTTCCTCTTTGGGTCCAACTTCTTTGGGACTCTCTGAGCTTCCAAGTCTTCCTGGAAGTCTATTTCCTTTGCCAGAATGGGGAAGTTCTCCTTTATTATTTGTTCAAATAACTTTTGCACTTGTTGCTCTTCTTCTTCTCCTTCTGGTACCCCTATAATTTGGATGTTGGAATGTTTAACAATGTCCTGGAGGTTCCTAAGCCTCTCCTCATTTTTTTTTAAATTCTTGTTTTTCCATTTTTTTCTGTTTGATTGTTTCTTTCTTCCTTCTAGTCCACTCTATTGTTTTGAGTCCCAGTTTTTTTCCCCATCACTATTGGTTCCCTGTGCATTTTCCTTCATTTCTCTTATTGTAGCCTGCATTTGTTCATCTAATTTGCCACCAAAATGAACCAATTCTGTGAGCATCCTGATCACCAGTGCTTTGAACTGTGCATCTGATAGGTTGGCTATCTCTCAGTCACTTAGAAGTACTGGTAGTGAGACTTGCAGTTCTGTTTGAACCATCTTTTTTTTTTCCTGCCCTTCGGTCTGGTTGCACCTGTTACATATGAGGGGTGGAGCCTTAGGTGTTCACCAGGGCAGGGCACCCCAGTTGCTGGGTTGTGTCATTGTATGTGGGGGTGGGGTCCAAGTGGGAACAATGGTGCTTGCTCCGCTCTCTGTTGGACCTCAGTCCCTTCTGCCACTTCCCCCGAGAAAACTGGGCTCCTCTGGTGCCAATTCTCGTGTGGGTGGGCCTGTGCACCCCATGGGACTTTCCAAGGACCTCTCCTGTGAGGCTGGGAGTATCTTCCTGTGCCTCAACCTCCACAGGTGTTTTCAATTAGTGTCCCCAAGGCTCTATCTCCCAGGGCTGTGATCCTGGGTTGCTCTCAGTGCCTTGCTTCACAATCGCCACCTCACTGGGTCTGCCAGTTGCCGCTTGCATGCCCAGGGTCCGCCTGCTGTGGTCTTGCACACCCCGGATGCCTTATGCACCAGCTCCCAATGCTCTCTGCTCTCTGCGCTGTGACCTGCACCCGGCTGCTCAACTCTGCCCCTCCTACAAGTCTGGATGAATGGGTGTATTTTAACTTCTTGGTTGTCCGACTTCCATACAGTTCAGTTTTCTGTCAGTTCTGGTTGTTATTCTGTTTCTAAATTGTTGTTGTCCCTATCTTGGTTGTATGAGGAGACACAGTGTGTCTATCTATGCCTCCATCTTGGCCAGAAGTCCAGATGTCCAGAACTTTTTCATCTTGCAAAACTGAAACTCCCTGCTCATTAAACAGCTCTCCTTTTCCCCTCCTCCATTCCTGCTACAACCATTCTACTTTCTGTTCCTGTGAATTTGCTTACTTCAGACACCTTATATAAGTGGCATTACATGGTGTTTATCTTTTTGTGACTTATTTCACTTAGCATAATGTCTTCAAAGTTTGTCCATATTATGACTTGTGACAGAATTTATGTTCTTTTTAAGACTGAATAATGTCATTATATATTATATGATCACATTTTGTTTATCTATTCATCTGTCCATGCACATTTTGGTTGCTTCCACCTCTTGGCTTATTGTGAATAGTGCTACTATGAACACGAATGTGCAAATATCTCTCTGAGATTTTGCTTTCAATTCTTTTGGATATATGCCCACATATGAGATGCTGGATCATATGGTAGTTTTATTTTTAATGTTTTGAGGAACCACCATACTGTTTTCCACAGTGGTTTCACTATTTTACAACAACAATGCATAATTTTTCCATGTTCTCACCAACACTTGTCATTTTCTCTTTTTTTTTTTTAAACAGCCATCCTAATGGGTGTGGGGTGGTATTTTATGGATTTGACTTGCATTTTCCTAATGATTGGTGATGTTGAATATCTTTTCATATGCTTGCTAGCCATTTGTATATTTTCTCTGACATTTCTATTTAAGTTCTTTGCTGATTTTACAATTATTTGATTTTTTTGTCATTGAGTTGTAGCAGCTCTTTACATATTCTGGATATTAACCCATTATCAGATATAAGGTTTGCAAATATTTCATAGTTTGCTGTTTTACTTTGTTTTTGTATCATTTGATGCATATATATATATTAGGAAATATTTAATGTGAAAAGAAAGGAGCAAAAAAGAGCTAGAGTGAAAAAAACACGAGACATATAGAGACCAAAAAATAACATGGCAAATATAAATCAAACTATATCTATAATAACATTACATGTGTATATGTTAAACAACCCAATCAGATGCAAAGATGATCAGACTGGAGTAAAGAAAAGGAAAACAAGATCCAACTGTGAGCAGTCTATGAGAGATGTACTTTAGATGCAAAGACACAATTGGTTAAAAGTAAAAAGATGATAAAGATATATCATAGAAACCACAGAAAAACTGGAGTGACTGTGCTAATAGTAAACAAAATAGAATTTAAAATAAAAATTTTACTAGAGATTTTTAAAAAGAACATGAAATAAAAAGTGACAGAAAAGAAGGGAAGTAGATAATTTAATAGTAATGGAGACTTCAATATCCAAGTTCGATAATTCATAGAACAACCAGATCAAAAAAAGTCAGTGATGAAACAGAATGCTTAAACAACACTATAAATGAGACAAACCTAACAGACATATGTAGAATTCTCCACCAAGTATTATTCTCAACTTCGTATGAAACATCCAGGATAGACCATATGCTAGCTTATTTAAAAACCTCAAAAAATTTTCCCTCATTGGTGTGGCTCAGTTGGTCAGGCAACATTTCACAAAGCACGAGATCGCCGACTCGATTCCCAGTTAGGGCACGTGCTTGGGTTGCAGTTAGATCCCTGATTGGGGCATGTACGAGAGACAACCAATCAATGTTTCTCTCTCACATTGATGTTTCTCTCACTCTCCCTAAAAATAAATAAATAAAATCTTTAAAAACCTCAACAAACCTAAAAGGATAGTAATACAAAGAATATTCTGCTACAGTGAAATGAAATTGGCAATCAATAGCAAAAGCAAATTTAGAAAACTCACAAATATGTAGACATGAAACAACACACTCCTAAGTAACCAACGTTAAAAGGAGAAATTAGAAAATACTTTGTGGTGGATAAAAATAAAGGGACAATATGTAAAAACTTAGGGCATTCTGCTCAAGTAGTGCTTCCTGGGAAATTTATAGCTATCAATGTTGATATTAAAAAAGAAGAAAAATCTCAAAACAACCTTCCTTGTTAAGGCTCTGGAAAAAGAAGAACAAACTGAACCTAAAGCAAACAGAATTAAGGAAATAATAAAGATTAGAGCAGAAATTAATTACATCAAGAATAGAAAGAACAATGAAACCATAAGCTGGTTCTTTGAAAAAGTCAATAAAAGTGACTATTTCAGTTAGACTGACCAAGAAAAAAGAGAGAAGACTCAAATTACTAGAATAAAAAATAACCAAGGGGATACTATGATTGACCTTACAGAAAGAAAAAGAATTATACTATGGCCCTGGCTGGTATGGCTCAGTGGATTGAACACCGGCCTGTGAACCAGAGTTGCTGGTTTGATTCCCAGGCAGGGCACGTGTCTGGGTTGCGGGCCAGGTCCCCAGTAGGGGTTGTGAGAGAGGCAACCACATATTGATATTTCTCTCCCTCGGTCTCTCCTTCTCTTCCTCTCTCTATAAAAATAATTAAATCTTTTAAAAATGATTATACTATGAACAATTGTATGCCAATAAATTAGACAATTGAGAATAAAAAGAACACATTCTTAGAAAGATAAAACCTACTGAGACAGGTTCAGGAAGAATAGAAAATCCAAATAGACAGACCTATAATAAGTAAAGAGGTTGAATTAGTAATGCAAACCACTATCCACAAAGAAAAGCCCAGGTCAGATATCTTCACTGATGACTTTTATAAAACATTAAAAGAAGAATTAATACCAGCTTTTCAAAAACTCTTACAAACAATAAAAAAGGATGTCCTGATGCCAAAACCAGAAAAAGACCTTACAAGAAAAGAAAACTAAAGACAATATCTCTTATGAATATGGGTGCAAAAATCCTCAACAAAAATACTACCAAACTGAATTTAGTAACATATAAAAAGAGTTATGTACCATGACCAACTAGAATTTATCCAGGAATGCAAGGTGATTTAACAACTAAAAATCAAGCATTATAACTCACCATATCAATAGAACAAAAATAAAACCACACAATACTCTCAGTAAATGCAGAAACATCATTTGACAAAATTCAGTATTGCTTCATGTTAAAACACTCAACAAATTAATAACAGAAATTCCTCAACCCTCAACCTGATGAAGGGTGTCTATGAAAAGCCCAGAGCTTCATGCTGAAAGAGGAAAATGCTTCCTCCAAAGGCCAGGAACAAGACAAGGATGTCTGTCTACTTTTGTGACTTCTAACCAATATTATACTGACCATTCTAGCCAAGAAAATTAAGCATGAGGATGAAATAAAAGCCATCCAGATTAGAAAGGAAAACGTACAGCTCTACTTACAGATAACACCATTCTGTATATAGAAAATCCTAAGGAATTCACCAAGAAAAGTGAATCAAAACAGGTGCATCTCATGCCAGAGACCTCCATTTTCAAAGTTATTCAGACTGTCCAGCACTAGAATTCACTGGATCGAAGTTAATCAGAGGCTGGAAGGAGGCTTCTAGCTGTATTTTTGCGCGGGTAAAGTTGATCAAACTGACTTGGGGCAATCACTTCAAAATCTATATAAAAATTCCTGGCTGGTTGCTGTATTGCTTTTTATCAATGCCCCAGTATATAAATTGCTTTATAGTGGAATTTAACAAAATCCAAGTTCTTTTGTATCTGAAGTCAGTGTTTGAGATTTGCCTTGACCCGAGAAGACTTCTTCACAGCTGTCTCTTCCCCTGTTTCTCTCTAACAAATTAGCTAGCTTGCAGTTTAGCCTACATCTCCAACGAATGTATTAATTTCCCTCCAAATGTCTTTCATCACTGCTTTCACTGCTTTCACTGCTTTTGACAGCACCTGAAGCTTGAATCTCTCCACACTGGGTTACAAATAAAGTCAGTTCTTTTAGGGAAGAGTTTGGGGTTCTCTATTTATAGCCTAATTCTCCTTCCTGTGGGAAATCTCTGAGCCAAGGTTCCGGTGATGCATGTGGGGCCAGTGATGTGCTTCTGTGTGTCACTTCCACTCTGCGAGCTGAGTGCTCAGTTTTGGGAAGGCAGTAGCCCCAGGTCTCCTTGGCTTGCCTCTCCTGTTGAGAGTCCTCTGCCCATGAACTGGGGCAAGAGGAAATTGTAGCCCCAGTATTTTCAGCCATTCGCACTCATGCAGAGCCTCACTCCCACCAATGGGAGATCAGCAGCAGAAGAAAGCTCTACCTTTTAGCTGCCCCCGACCTGTGACTTAGTCTTAGCAACAGGTAGCTAGGATCAGGATGATATTCTCCCAGGAAGATAACCTTCCATCCTGTGTTCTTGTCTGTACAAGTTTGAGCTGGGAGTGGTGTGTGGGGGAGGGCAAGGAGGAGAAGATGAGTCTTGGTTCAAATACCAGACTTTTGTAGTTCTTACCAAGTTTTAGTAGATTTTCTTGAAAAAATATGCCTATATTTGGTTTATGTACTAGGTAAATTTTCAGATAATTTAAATAGTTGTTTAAAAATTTTTCATCAGTTTTTCTGGGAAATGGGTCCATTGAGCAACTTTTAGGGGGTTCAGAACAGGCCTCTGAAAATGTGCCACTTAGGTATATGAACTATTTTGAGTTGAAGGCAGTAGAGATCCAGTGGGCTCATAAGAAAACTTTACCTCTCCTTTAAATAATTTAAATGAGGGGCCTTGCCCATAGGAAAAGTTAGTAATAACTTTTTATCTACAGGGAAGACTTATCTATAAGGAAGGACAAACAACTAATTATTGAACATCTGTTCTTTTTGTTCTGCAATGACCTTCCTCTCTGAAACTCTGGGTGCCTTACCTCATCCTTAGCTCAGGATGCCATATATACCCCATTTTTCCTTTCTGTGTCTGAACCTTCGTGTGTGGGATCTCTGACTCTTTCATGTATCCGGGGTTCCCGTATGTACATATGTCATTAAATTTAGTCATTTTCTCAATTTATCTCCTGTCTATTTGATTATTAGACCAGCAGAAAGAATCTAGGAGGATAGAGGAAAGTTTCTCCCCCCGCTCCCCACAATCTCATGCTGGTAGAGAAACATTCTTGAATGTTTTCTTTTGAAAAGTCGTAACTACAAATAAATGAGAAGGCCGGTCATGTAGCTTTTGTCAGGTGCTCAGTGTTCAGTGGCTTATTTAATGTCCTGATGCCATGGCAAGGTTGGGAAGACAGTGATGGGTAATTGTGTTTGCAGTTCTAAATGCTTCCCACATATTGACTCTGAATCCAGTTTTACCAATGTGGAGGCTGAGGCATGGAGAAATCAAATGACATGTCTAAGGTCCCACAGCATTGGCAGGTTTGGGATTTGAACCCAAGCAGTTTGGGCTTTGTACCTCTACACAATGCTGCCTTTCTCCAAGGAGTGAGGTTTGGATTTCCTTGTAATATGGGGTAAATGTCCATCACAGTAAGTAATTTGGGCATGTGTCCTTGAGGAATAGCAGGACCAGAATGTTCTACATACAACTGGAACTGGTTAGAGACAGGAAAACAAAGAAACTACCATGCTGACCATTTCTTCCACCCTAGGAGTCAGTGAGTTTGACCCTGCAATGTTCCCAGCACAGATTTGAGGAATGAGGCAATAGAGAGTAGGTGATCACTAGGCTTTCCTTGTGACCTTGAATAAACACTTGAAATTCTACCCCTCTCCTCCCTTTCCATAACAGGTAACATGACTTTGTCAAGTGAACTCAGGTTTTGTATGGTCTGATCTGAAGTTGCCAGCTGGAAGATGGTTAGGGCTAGTGAATTTTATAAATTTCTTTTCTTTTTGGTTAAAATCTCTGGAAGCTCATTCCCTAGTATTAGAAGGGTCACAGTTGGCCTTTGGATCTCACATTGGACTTCCCTAGGGAGGAGAAATGGGGAATTCCTTCTTCATTAAGATGAGCTGGTATGTTTGCCAGATTCACTGACGGCAGGCAACCAAAACTGACTCAGGCTAAACTAAGAAAAAGGAAGTGATTGGGTGGTCATGAATGCCACAGGGTGGAAAGGAAGGTTTAGAACTGAGCTTGAACAGACAGGAGCAAGGCAGCTCAGAAGGCCTTGGAAGCAGGGACAGCTCCATGGTCTTGCCCAGGTACAGTCATGGGGATGAATGAACTTCTACCATTCCTCTCACCATTGTGTTTCTTGCTACAAAGCCAAGTTCCTGGGAAAGCAAGAGGCTAAGATCAAATGCCTGTCTTTGGTTGTTCCAAGCAGTGAGAGGGAAGTCAGGCTGCAGGAGAAGTGAGTGATATTTTTGGTTTATGGAGTGGGAGGATGGATCCCTGGGGATGGCTTACTGTCCACCAAGACTATACATAGAAAGTGCCAGGTAGTTCCCCAGGAGAAATTAGAGTGATGTTGGGAAAGTGGGGTAGATGTTCTGTGAGCAAACAGTGTCAAATGTCCATCCTAGCTTTTACTGACAGGTATGTGCTATCCCTGTGGTACTTCCAAATAAGAAAGACATTTTCATGACAGGAATTAGAAGCTGAAGATTCCTGGTCCTAGGGGCTTGCCTGTCCCTAAGTAAACTGTGCTTTCCCATACTCAGACTGAGAACCTTGGAGCTGACTCAACAGAACTCCAGAGTGCCTCTGTGGGCCCAGAGGAAACGGTACCTGCCCTGGGGGCAATGCTCTCAACCCCAGTGTGGTGCAACACAGTGTGAGTGAAGGCCAGCGTCTAGGGACTGCACAGCTGTCAGAGCTAAGGCCCCAGAATTTGCGGGTGGTTTATTTTTTAAAAAGGTTCAAGGTTAACTCTAAAATAATGTTACTGCATGATATAGTGTATTGAATGGGAAAGCAAGGTGAAGTGTGCTGCTGGGATGCTGAGGACACCCCCAGAGATGTGTTGGGTTTGTGAATGTGACTGCTGTGAGGCTTAGTGAGATGAATATGGCTTTCATTTTACACTGTTTTGAGCTCTGGACCCAGGTGACTATTCGGGAGAGCTCTTCTGCTGCACATATCAGCTTTGCTTGGTGAATGAAAGCATTTTTTAGGGACTAAAGACTGCATCACTCCAGGATTGACCACTCACACTCACCCCAAGGGACTTTCAGCATAGAGGATTCTCTGCTCTTCAGCCTGGAACTATCCTCTGGGAAGAGGCAGGCTCAGGGAATCTAGCCATTATAACTGTACAGAAACCTTATTTTCTTTAATTTGCTCTTTTATTTTTATTTTTTTCCTTTGACTTAAACTGGCCTCACCCAGCACCCTTCTGCACCCACCTCCCTCTCCCCTGAATAATGACCAAGTCCTCAGGACAATGAAATTCTGGCCAGCATCCAGTAGTCTTAGAAACAAGGTCATGGGTCTGTTAACCACGAAGACAGAGTTTTCTTTTGCTTTTTTTAAGTGTATTTTATTGATTAAGAGGACAGATGTCCCATTTTCCCCCCTAAATGATAGCTTGCTGGGTAGAATAATATTGGTTGTAGGTCCTTGCCTTTCATGCTATTGAATACTTCTTGCCTGCGAAGTTTCTTTTGAGAAATCAGCTGACAATCTTATGGGAATTCCTTTGTAGGTAACTCTGCTATTCTTTTGCTGCTGGTAAGATTCTCTGTTTGTCTTTAACCCTTGGCATTTTAATTATGATGTGTCTTGGTGTGGTCCTCTTTGGGTCTAACATGATTGGGACTCTCTGTGCTTCCTGGACTTGCATGTCTATTTCCTTCACCAAATTAGGGAAGTTTTTTTCCCACTATTTTTTTCATATAGATTTCCAATTTCTTTTCTCTTCTACTTCTGGCATTGCTATGATGCACATGTTGGCTCTCTTCAAGTTGTCTCAGACGCTGCTTATATGTTCCTCGTTTTGAGGGCTTCTTTTTTTTCTTCTCTGTGGTTGTTTTTTGCTTCCTTATATTCCAAATTATTGATTTGATTCTTGGCTTCATCCACTCCACTGTTGTTTCCCTGTAAATTGTTCTTTATTTCAATTAGAGTGTCTTTCATTCTGATCGCATCTTTTGATGCTGCTGAGGTCCTCACTAAGTTCCTTGAGCATCCTTATAAACAATGTTTTCAACTCTGCATCTGATAGTTTGGTTATTTCCATTTTGTTTAGTTCTTTTTCTGGAGTATTGATCTGTTCTTTCATTTGGGCCATGCTTCTTTGTCTCCTGATTTGGTGGCAGCCTCTCTGTGTTGGTTTCTATGTATTAGGTAGAACAGCTATGTCTCCCAGGCTTGGTAGAGTGGCCTAATATAGTAGGTGTCCTGTAGGGCCCAGCGACACAGCCTCCCCTATAACCAAGCTGGATACTCAAGGTGTGCCCACCTTGTGGACTGTTTATACCTCACTGTTGTAGTAGCCTTGATTGCTCTTGGCATGTCCAAGGTCAGCCACTGCCTGTGTTCTGTCCAGGGTCACACAGCATAAGCTACAAAGTGATTTGCAGTTGGGTGCTACTTGTGCTGGGCTTGGAGGTGCCCAGGCGAGGCCAAGCTGTGAACCAAGGCCGGCTGCTGATAGTGCGAGGTCTGGAGCAACTTAGTGAGAGGTACAGGGCTCACTGAGGTCAGATGCTGCTTGTTTGAGAGAATTTAGGAAAATCTGAAACTAGGGCTTTATTTTTTTAATTTAGTTTTTATTTTATCAGTTTTAGAGAGAAAGAGGAAGGGAGACACAGAGAAACATCAATTTGTTGTTCCTCTAATTTAAGCATTGATTGGTTGATTTTTGTATGTGCCTTGACCAAGGATTGAAACTGCAACCTGGGGATGAAGCTGTAACTGACTGAGCTACCTGGCCAGGGCCTTACTTTCTTGGCTGCAAACTCCTGTCTATGTCTCACTGGGCTTTGATGCACTCAGGCAAATGCACTCCTTCAGTCTGGTAATACCATCTCACCCTGGGGAGCCATGGTTCTCAGGGGCGGAGTCCAGGCTCCAGTCAATCAAGTCCCCACCCCCACTAATTTAAGAAAAAAACTGAATATAATTTACATGCAATGAAGTGCTCTAGAAGGTGGGTTTTGACAATGTCTGTACCAAGTGACCACTATTCCTATCAGGATACAGAATAATTTTTACAGACCAGAGCATTTCTTCTGTGTCCTTTTGCGGTCAGTAGTCAATTTTTAGTGAGAAACTTTTCCCAGAAGCAGAACCATTGCCTTTTGGGCCCACCTTCTTCTCCAGCAACCCCCCTGGGGCACACAGCTTGATGAAGTTCTCAGGCCTCTTTAGGGCTCACACTTGGGCTAGGGTGGGCCACCCATATAATTGGAGCCCAAGCCTATGACCCGGGGCATAGCCCAGACAGGGTGGGTTTCATTCTGATGCTGCTCCTTGGTAGAAGTTGGTCCTGGCCAGCATTTGCCTGTTTGGTTTTCTTATATAATGTATAGGACCAATAATCCCTTCCTTGCAAGACTTCTGTGATGCCTGTTGAGGTCCTTTGCCTGTGTGCCCACCATGGTGTAAGCTATGCTGTGAGGGTCAGGCATTACTTGGAGGTGCTGGGGAGCCAGAGAAGAAGTTCAGGCAGAGGATGAAGTGATCAGAATTGAAGTTGTCCATAGTTAATAACAATTCTCCTCTGCAGGCTGTGCCCACACAGAAGTTGGAGCTGTCAGTTTGCCTTGCTGCAGACTTGGCCCCTGTTCCAGCATTCAGGTACCTGCCCTGTTCCCCGACTCCTGGAACCCTGAGCCTGGAGGGGGGCTCCTGTCCTGAGGCACAAGATTCACATCACATGCCTGCTTTATGTGTCTGCCTGAGAGGCTGTGATCTCTCTAGTGTACTCCTGAGGACCAGAGGCTCCTGTATCCTCAGAGTCATCGCTGGATGCCCCTTCCCCATTGCTCAGGTCACTCCCACTCGAGATGCTTTAGGCCCTGGCCTGGTGTCTCAGCTGATTAGAATGTCATCCCTCACACCAAAAGGTTGTGGATTTGATCCCATTCCAGGTGTGTATGGGAGGCAACTAATTGATGTTCTCTCCCTCTCTCTCTAAAATCAATAAACATATCTTCAAGTGAGGATTAAAAAGAAGAAGATGCTTTGGTTAGGAGTGGAGATGCTGCCCCCTAAAAATCAGAGCCCCCAGGCAGTGGCTCTCTGTCCAGCGCAACCTCGGTATTGCAGGCTGGGTGCTGGAGCAGAGGCCAAAGGTGGGAAGGGGTATGGACCCCAGGTCAGTGGGACCCCAGGAGAAAGGGTGGGGTGGCAATGTGGTCTGGTCCAGGGATTTAAGGCTCAATATGATGCTTTGGAGGTGGACCCAAAGCAGCCCAATGTAGTATGGGGAAGAAGTATTCTACATTTTTGAGGATGAAGATACTTTTTACAGTCAAAGTATTTTATGGAGACCACATGATAAATTTTTTCTTTTCTTTTCTTAAAGATTTTATTTGTTTATTTTTGGAGAAAGGGAGGGAGAACAAGGGAGAGAAACATCAATGTGCGGTTGCCCCTCATGTACCCCCAAATGAAGACCTGGCTGGCAACCCAGGCATATGCCCTGACTGGGAATAGAACCAGTGACCCTTTTAGTTAGCAGGCTGGCGCTCAATCCACTGAGCCATACCAGCCAGGGCCACATGATACATTTTGTACTTTAGTTAGATTAATTCATTAAGATCATTAATATTTATTGTAATGATAAATAGTGTATAAAACTTAATAAATATTGTCATATGAAATATCTGATTAGAATATTAATAATTAAGAAAGTTACTATGTTCAATAGCACCTTTAAATGAATTTGTATTTTATTCACAGCTGCATGTATATATCTTTAAATGATGTTTTACATCTAGGTTAAGATGTCATTGGTTTGTTTCTGGCTGTCTAACCTTTGGAATAAACTCCTTGATGGTGCTGGCTGCCCTCATGTTTTTGGGACCAGGCAAATCTTACTTGTCCATGGAGGAGTCCACCCACCAGCCTAGTCTAAAGCCTAGGGCACAGTGAGGGGCTGGGCCAATCAGAGAGGCCTGTCTCTGGAGTTGGAACTAACAGGCCCAGAGGGGTCTCCCCCTACTGAGAGTTACAGTTTCGGGGCTGGGGCAGCCATAATGGCTCTAAGCAAGCAGGAGTCATGAGGACCAGAAATCGTAATGAAGAAGTCAATCAAAATGAACATAATAATAATAATGGTTGCATTGCAATATTATCTCATATAGTCCTCGTGGAACCCGAGAGCCATGTGTGGTTTCCAGGTGAGGGAACAGAGGCACCGAGAGGGTAGGTAACTTGGTCAAGGCCCCCAGCGAGGAAGGACTACAGCCCTGGCCATCTCTTGCCCTTTCCCGCCACTCAAGGGAGCAGGCCTGGTGATGCTAGCAAGATGTCAGGGTGCAGTGACTCCCTGTAGCCATCTTGATTTCCTGAGTCTGCATGCCTTTTGCTGTGGTTGCGTTGCCACAGGATTTCGCCATGGGCCCTGCATCCTCCTCCAGCACTTCTTAAGCTCTGTCAAGTGGGTCTCTGTTTCTTGCCTCAGAGTGAGACTCTGGTTTCTGTGGCCCAAGGCAGTGGGGTTGCATGGAGGGTTCATTTCCATTTATAAGTTCTTGGGGACCCCACAGTATGAAGGCACAGAGCCCTGAGAAACTGCTCAGCTCCTTGCTTCTTTGTGGTACTTTCAATAAGTCCTGTCCCACTTGCCCCCAACTTCCATTCCAGAGATGATGTTCATCTGGAGGCCTGGGGACATGACTGGTACCCACCTGGGAGCAGGTGCCCTGTGGCAGGTCTGGTTTGGGCAGACTTGCTTGAGTTCCCTGCTGATTCTTCACAGGTGTGCTTAGATGTGTGGCACTTTTTTTTTTCTTTGTTAAAGTTGTGAATTAGTTTTTACATTTTCTATGTAGCTATCTATTCCAAAGGTGTGTCCTGTGTCCAGCTGGCTTGAATGATCTCCTGTGATGACTTCATTATAAAGATTCACTGGGAACCCTACTCAAAGTCAATGGTGCAAGTGCTGCCATCTACTGGAGAAAAATTATGGTAACTATTTCATCACAACTATCGAATACACGAAAAGAAATTTCATGACAAACCTCAAAGCTCCCAACCTCTTACTAATTTTCCTAATTTGGACTGGTATTATCATGGGTCAACTTTTTGTAAAAACAATTAGATAACAATAGAAAATTCTGCTTTATTTTCTAATTAATAGCTAACAAAAATGCGTGATATTTATCTAGGGTTTCCTATGTGCTCAGCACTTTACATACATGATCTCCTTCATTCTTGCCAAAATCTTATGAGCTAAATATAATTATCCCTATTTTACATATAAGAAAGGTGAGATTCAGAAAGACTAAGTAACTACCTACTTCTAGAACTCACTTCATTAAACATTAGGCTGTCCTGACTCACCTTTAACTTAACATCAGATCATTAACATCCCATTGTTTGACTTAAATAGCACACTTTTTTTAAAAAGGCACATAAACCCTGAAAATATTTCAGGTGTATTCCATGGTTAAGCAGATAAGTAAACGTATTTTGGGCAGTGAAAACCACATTTTCACTGTTGAAATTGGAGTAACAAAAATGGAAAGGGAGAGGTGAGAATGAGCCCTGTATATTGAACTGGATTCAGAAGAATTGACATGAATTCATGGTTTTGTAATCATAGGTGGTTAATATAGAAATAAAAATAGATATAGGTGGGTGTGTATATGTGTTTGCCTGCAAACATATTTCCTAGCTTTGCCCTCTGAGAGGGACTGGAAATAAATGTTAGGTTGGGTGGGGTAAGAAAAAGTTTCAATTATAGTGTTTGGACTATAAAGATGGCATCTGGACTACAAACCAAGATGACGGCTGAACTCTGACCCAGGAGAGGTGCTGACGTCAGACAAGGAGCTACCAATGATATGTGGCTTCTTTGTTCACCAAGAACCAATCCTTGGCTCCAGCGGGAAGTCAAGCCATATAAAACCCCATCCATCTGGCTTCTCTGGTGCAAAACTTTCTTAGCTCTCTTCCTCTCCCTCAGTGAGGGTGGAGAAGGTTTCGCCTGGGAGCACAAACCCCAAAATAAAGCTCTTCTTCCTATTTTTGTGGCTAATTGGCACTCATTCCTCAGTGAGGTCTAAGAAAACCTTACAATAATGATACCCCAGCAGCTATGAGCATACTAGCTCCTAGATCTTGGTTTCTAAGTACCATTCTCTAGTAAAAAGAACCAGGGAATCCTTGGAGAAAGGTCTAATTCTAGAGCTGGGACAGGGAAAATACCAATAAGGCTGGAAGATTTTGCAGTGCTAGAAAAAAGTGTTCAAAACGATGACACTATAAAAAGTCATGGAAGCCACATTAAAGAGGTTCCCAATGGCCAACTATGAGACAATTTGAATAACAGATAAATAAAGATAGTACTGGATTCTAATGCATAGAATAAAGTAACTATCTATATTGGCAGAAACAGATAATTGCAAAAATAAATAAATAAACAAATGAAAAAGACAGGAAAGCTTTTCCTTATAGTAGAATTCCAGTTAAATGTAGAAGGAATGATGAAAGTGGGAAATCACCATTTGGCCAACATTGCAGTCTTAACTGTCACAGGCAAGACCCTCAATGAGTGCTGCAGGTAATGGGTACAAGTGAGATGAGAAGCAAGACAGGTTCATAGTCTCTAGCTATCTTCCCACAATCTACTTATTAATTACAAAGGGAAAATAGCATCTTTGCAGTGGACAAACGTGGTAGGCACCATATCCACATAGTCAAGCTTGCCTGACCAGGAAGGAGGTGCAGCCTTCGCCAGCCTCCTTGTGTGATGCACTGAGGAGGACTCAGTACCCACTTCGTGGTGTTCCTGTCAAAAATGCGTAAGCCCAGTCTAACCTTGGGAAAACACCAGGGACACCCAAAGTGAGGAACACTCTATAAAATAATTGGCCACCGCTCTTCAAAAATGTTATGATCATAAAAGACAGGGACTGAAGGGACTGTCCCAGACTGGGGGAGACTGTGGAGACAGGACAACTCAGGGTGGTGTGTAAGCCTGGATAGATCCCGGAGCAGACGAAGAACCTTCTTGGGGCAGTTGGCAAAGCTGGAACGAGAGCTGGAGACGGTGTTACATAACTGTTCATATCCTGGTTTCACTCGGTCTGTTTTTATAGAAGATGTTAACACTTGGGGAAAGCTAGGTGAAGGGTATATAGGAATTTTTAAAAAATTATTTTTGCAATGCAGTTTAAGTCTAAGTTATTTCAAAATGAAAAATTAAAAACAAGTTTGTAATCAAATATATAAGGCTTAAAAATGCCTTCAAAAAGGCATCGCAAACTATATCAGGATTTCGAGTGCCAAAAGTTGAAGTCCCCCCAGGCCAGAGCCCACCCTCTCCGGTCTTCAGTCTCCACCTGTCACATGAAAACCTCCGTCTGACTTCTGTGTGTGCTAAAACACAGAAGAAGAAGAATGGAAGCATTTTGGCAAATATTGAGCAACACATATGTAAATGTTCACTAGATGTTTTCGCTGAGCTGTAGAACACACATCAGACTGACCAAACCCTCCATTCCAGTTCTGGAATGTTCCAACCCCAGTTTCTGACTTATGTTTCTGCACTTCACAGACATCCCCTGAAGCTGCACCCAGTGTGACCCTGAGGATCACAGGGCTTACACTTCCTGCCTTCACAATGCTGGCCCTTGGGTGATACACTTGAGTCTAAAGGAAGCCGGTCATAACTGCTGAGTGCTTAAAATAATAATGATGATGATAATGACAGCTAAGTGATCACATGCCAGGCAGTGTTCCAAATGCTTTCAAGCTTAAACCAACCCTGGAGGAAGGGTGTATTAGTCTACACACTGTACCGAGAGGGTGAGTGGCTTGACCTGGGTCTTTCTGTCGCACGTGCTCAGATAGTGGCTGCTGGTGGGCCTCAGAGCCCACGGACTGGTGAGTGAGAAGTGCCGGGGTGCAGGGCTGAACTGTGGGAGGCTGAATGCAAGGTTGCTGAGGTCAGCCCAGACCCCTGTTTTGGGTGCATTATGAATCCTTCTCAGTGTCTCAGAACAGGGCCGCTGGGAGGTCATCCTGGGCCCAGATCTCATTTTCTAGAGCTGCAGATGTTACTGGAAGGGGCTGGTGTGTGGACTTCCCACAGTACTAACTCTTTTCTTGTCAGCCTTTGAGCACTTTTTCCTGCTAAGTGCCACAGTTGGGGCACTTGGAGGCCCTGATTTATGGGGATTCCTGATACTTCTCCTTCTGGGCAAAGTCACTCCTGATACCCAGGGTGTCTGAGACCATTCCTGTTGCTGGGGGGTGGGGGGTAGGAGGACAGTGCTGACTCCTGAGTGGGACAAGCATCCTTTTTGTGCAAGTATGGAATTGAAGTCTGAATAGGAACAAAACTGAGCAGCCACTTACTCCTCAGTTTTCCTCTCTCCTCTTGTCCTTTGAGGAGACAAGGAGCAAAGGACTGGACTAGGGGTTCTGCCTGAACTTGCTGTGTGACCTTGAGTGGGGCCCTGTCCTCACTTGGATTTGGTGAACTCAGCTGTGAACGAGGGGGTAGGATCTGATGATTTCTAGGGTCTTTTCTAGCTTCTGTAATTCATGGCGCCAGGATCTCGTGACAGGGCAGAAGGAAGCCAGGCCTGTTCCGGATGAACTTGAAGGTGTTTGGTCTTTACTCCTCTGGAAGAGCTTGGCTGAGGTGTTAGGGAGGGGCCATCGCTGCTATGGCTGCACACAATTGGGGCTGAGGTGACTCAGAAGTGAACACGCCATGTGTTAAAATAGGAGTTGGCATTTCTGAGAAGGGAAGTCCAGAAGCTGGCCAGGATGGGATTAGCTGTTGATAAGGGGCTCAGCATTGTTCTAGCTCTCCCCTGAGGCCCACACCACATCCTAGAAGAGGAGAAGCCGGGCCTCACAGGGTTTGGGACAAAGAAGAGGCTAGCTGAGGATGTGGCCCTGGGGGCTGTCAGAGACTGTGGCCAGGAAGAGGCAGGGCTGTGCAGTGGTTAGGAGTGCATCTTGGAGTCAAGGCTGCTCTGCTCTGGGTAGCTGAGTGCCCTGGCCTATCAGTTGACTGTGATTCTCACTCCAGCACCAGAGCGGGTGGAATGGGGTAACTGAGTGAACCTGAAGGCCTAGTAGGTGATCTGAAACTGCCGGCTGAGCCCAGCAATCCTGGGCAGCCCTGCCCCCCACCCCTAAAGGTCTGGGCCAGAGCCAGGGAGGGTAGTGTGGGGGAGTGGGGAGCTCTCCAGTTTAAGACTCCTCAGTCTTGAATGTGAGGAAACCACTATTTACTTTGTTTTCAAAAGTGTTCTACAGAGGTGGGTTGTAGAATGTTCCTAGGCAGAGGACAGCAGGGGAGACGGAACCGAGCCACGGGAACTGCAGGGGTGGAGGAGGGCCTGGGGCTCTGCAGCAGCCAGGGCGAGGGTGCCCGAGTGAGAGAAGAGGGCAGCTCTCCTCAAACTCCAGGAAACAGACCCAAGGCGAGGTGGGTGCCAGCCCTCTTTAGAGCCGAAAAGGAGCCAGAGAAGAAGGATCTCAGGAGATTTTGTGAGAGCAGGAAAGGCTCAGATTTAGGTTCCAAGAAGGTGACTATGGGGGCAGTGGACATTGGTGACTCTCCCTGGGGTTGGTTGCTAGCAAGTGACAGAAATCTGCTACTGCAGGCTTAACTCAAGAGGAAACTAGAGCAAGGATCTCACAGAACCTGAGCACCGCCAGAGCGGGAGAGCGGGCCCGGGGCCTGGAAGGAGAACGCTGGGCTCTGGGTCGCTGTCAGCCCACCTCCACAGGCTGTCCGGTCAGCTGTCATTGCAGTTTGTCGACAGACCTGGTCTCCCAGTTTGACCACTGTTGGTTGTGGCCTCAAGGGACCTTGCCTCACGTGGCAGTCACAGGCCCTGAGACGAGTCATCTTCTAGATGCCGCACAGGACGTGGGCTCACCAGAGACCCTGTGGCAGAGCCTCCCGTCCTGCGGGCTGGCCTGGTGAGACGGCCCACAGAAACGACACGGGAGCCGTCCACTTCTGCATCCCAGAGAGGTGAACTGTAGAAATCAGGGGGTTCCGGGCCAGGAGGTCGGGCAGAACCAGGGGTGCAAGATGGGGAACAAGGGAGCCTCTGAAACCATTGCTCCTGGTGAGGAGAAACCCAGGAGGCAGCTGGCAGGGAAGGGGGAGCCGAACAAGCCCCCACACCCAGGAGTGGACAGTTTGCTCACAGAGGAAGAAGAGTGGTTTGAACTCTTATGTTAGAATTGCCCATGAAGAGAATCTATCATCTGGTTGCCACTGATAGAGCAAAAGGTTCTGATTTCACTAGAAGGCCATTTTGGCTGAAGATAACTTTAGAAAGAACTAGAGAAGTTTAAGAGTGATAAAATTTGCATACCCAGTAGAGAAATTCCCTGCCTGGAGAGAAACCAGAGGGGAAAAACTCAAGAAGTGTGTGTGTGTGTGCGTGCATGCGAGTGCACGTGTGTACACAAACCTGGACCCTACCTCAGTGAAGTCAGATTCTCTGGCGTGAGACATGAGCTCCCCAGGTGATTCCCTGGTCTCAGGTCATGTCTTCTTCTTTTTCTTCTTTTTTAAAGGTCAGGCGCTGGGGTATTGGAGATTGCTGATGGAAGTCAACGTGGCAGGGCCTCGGGCTCTGGAAACTGGCGCTTACGAGCCTCATGGGGCAGAGGGTGCTTTCGCTGCCCCTGTTTCTCTCAGTGAAGCCACTTGCTCCTCAGCAGGACAGCGCTGGCTTCATTGCCACCAGGTTCCCAGGTAGCCGCAGGCATTCACCAAACGGGGGTGGCTGCCGGAGCATCCCGCCCCTGGGCAGCATGTAGCAGTGGTGGATGATGGAGGTGGTGCTCACAGCCCCACAGCACTTGTATGGTGGCTGACTGTCCTGGTTTTCTGGAATTTTCCAAGTTTTAGCACTGAAAGTCTTGCATCCCAGGAAACCCCTCGGTCTTGAGCAAACTGGGGCAGCGGGTCACACGCCACAGTGGCTTGCTGAGGTGGAGCGTGTGTGCAGAGGGACGCTGAGTCAAGGGTCAGAAGAGCCCAGTTGACCGCGTCCAGCACCCACCCACGGCCCCCACCTGTGGCCTTCCAGAGACGTCTCTTATCAGGGTGTTCCAAGTCCTGCGTCGTTCTCAGCGCCGGGCTCTGCCCTGTCTTGAAGGATGTTGACTGTTCTCACACCCACACATGCACATACACAAATGAAAAAAGGGCAGGTATTGTTTAAACTTAAAGCAGGTTATATTCTAGGAAAAGGTGGTATAAGTCAAAAAGATAAAAATTGGATCAATTTTCCCACAGAAACAATAACACGATGAGAAACACTGAGCAAGGGAAACAATTCTATAAAAAGTTCTACCCTGGCCATGAAAAATTTCTCTAAACTCTAATTTTCTCTATTTTTTTCTCTTCAGCAGCACAGAGCAAAGCGGTCTCGTAGGCAAATCAGACCTGAAATATAGTTAACTGAACATAAAATGTCTGTACTCTACACAGTGTAAGGTCCCTGAAAGTGTATACAAATCAAAGAAAACCCAAAATCTGTAAGTAGTCACGTGAAATGTTATTTTATTTGTAAAAGTGATTCCCTGTGGATGGTGACAGGATTGGCCCAAGAACACAGACACACCACCCACGGACACAGACCACAGTGTGGGGATGGCCAGAGGGAAGGGGGCGGGAGCTGGGTAAAGGCAGGCAAAGGGGGTAAAATGGGGACATCTGTAACGGGGTCAACAATAAAAAGAAAAAAAAAAACAGCCCTGACTGGTGTGGCTCAGTGGGTTGGGTACCATCCTGCAAACTGAAAGGTCTCCGGTTCAATTCCCACTTAGGGCACATGCCTAGGTTGCAGGCCAGGTCCCTGGTTGGGGGCATGTGAGAGGCAACCAATCAATGTTTCTCTCCCTTTCTCCCTCCCTTACCTTCTCTAAAAAATAAATAAATAAAAATCTTTAAAAAAAAGAAAAGAAAAAGTGTGAAAGGAATACCGCCCCGGCTATCCCGCGGTATTCATCTCGGCTGTGGATGTTCATTAAACACGCGTAATACACAGAATCTACCATGAATCTGTGGGGATAAAGAGAACATGGCTACACCCTCCAGTGGGGAGAGCCCTATTCTTTTACCCCAGTGGGTTTTTATTGAGAAAGTAGACTCAGTTTGTGGATTCAGTCTGGAAGAAGGATCAAAGGGAACAGGTAACTTACAAAGATGCTAACAGAGTCCTTGTTGTGATTCCGGACAGAGATTGGAGTTTTATCATATGAAAGGGCTTACATGGCTCAAAGGGCTAGTTTTGGTTTTCTGTCTGTGCCTTCAAATTCTAAGTTAATAACATCCTCCAGCAAACAGATCTCACAGGATCTTGCATATTCTATGTTCCAGGCCTGATTACCCCGAAGGTCTGCCGTCTCAGGTCTGAGCTGCCTCTTTGGCTATTTGCTTAGCCCTGAGAAGGGCAGGAGACAGAGGCAGCCAGGAGACTTGGATTTCTCACATCTAAGTACAAAGACTCAGGCTAAGAGGGGGCAGGGGTAGATGTCAATCACCCTTCCTTTCCACAGCCCCTTCATTTATTTCCACAGTCTCGTGAGTCTTATTCCACAGAGGCCTTTACATGGTCAGTACCTGTCTTAGGTCCATTCTCCATCTTAGAGAATTGTTACCTGTCATTGGTTAACTGATCTAGCATTAAAGGCCAGGCACAGAACAGGTAGCGTTCATGCCAGGGGAATAAGTTTTGTCTCCTTAGTGGCTCCTGGTCTGGAGGTCTCTCACTCAACCAAAGTCACAGGGGGTCACAGCTTCCTGAGACCAGGCAGGGCGGTCCCCAACAAAAAAGAAAAAAGATTTCCTGTTGAGGATTCACACAGAGCTGTTAGAGCCACAACTCTCTGTCGTGGCTGCATGTAGGAGCCACTGGGGAGCTGTGAAGCCCACTGATGCTGGGGTCCCGCCCTGGAGACTGATGAACTCAGGCTTGGCTGCTGTGAGTGGCAGTTGCCCCTCGGGCCAGGAGCCAGTGAGGCTTGCTGAGAGGGAGGGGCGGTCTGCCTGAGGTCTGTGGTTAAGGCCTAGGGTCTTGAGTGCTGGAACACTGAGACAGATACTCATTGAAAAGTGAAACCTCAGAGGTGCTGAAGCCAGCCTTCTCATTTTGCAGATGGGGAAACAGATCTAGGGAGATGAAGGGATGTGCTTGGGTCTCTTAATATTTACAAGTAAGATGACAACATAGGCATTTTGATTCCTCATCCTGTACTTTTTTCACTTTTTGGTGGTTTTAAAATATGTCCACCAATTCCTTGATACTCTTTAAATAAAAAGTAAAGCTGAATTCCCTTCCCCTTGAATGTGGGCTGACTTAGTGACTCATTCCTAATGAATGGAATATGGGGGGATCGATGGTTTGTGACTTCCGAGACTAGATCATAAACGTTCTCACTCCCCTCCCCCCAAAGCATATGAGATAAAATCTGTCTTCCTTAATTTGACCCTCTGTAATTAAGAATGGACGTTAGCCCTGACTGGCGTGGCTCAGCGGCTGGGTGGTGTCCTGCACAGTGAGTGATTGCCAGTCTGGTTCCCGGTCAGGGCGTCGGCAGGACGTGGCCAGCTGTGCTCCTCTCTCATGCCGACGCTTCTCTGCCTCCCTTCCCCTCTTTCTGAAAGGAAAGTAAATAAAACCTTAACAAGCAGAGAGTGGATGCTATTTATTTCGGCCTGTGCATGCTCTAGAAAGGGCTGTCATGTAAATGAGTTGAGAAGGCAAGTTTACGCTAGAGATGTTTTAACTTCTGAAGAGAAAAAGTTAACTTTATACTTCTTACATGTACTTCTGTGAAGCACTGTCACTAGCCCCACAGAGTCAGAAAAGATGGCCTGCCTTCCTTAAGACACCCGACTGCCACCTGCCAGAGAACTGCAATAAATGTCCAAGTTCACAATCACTGCCATGTGAAGGTGGCCCCCACAGCTGTGCAGAGCGCTCCTGGGGCCTACGTGCCTAGAACCTCGGCCTGCTAATGAAGTATGGGTTGTTCAGGTTCTGAAGGTTGTCTACTCCAGAAGGTTCTACCAGCTTCTACTTGGACCTACTAAATGTCCTTTAAATTCAAACACTGTGTTTCTTTTAAAAAATCCATCTTTTATTCTCTTCTAATTCCTGTATCTCCTTTGCTTGTTATAATCTGGTTAGTAGAAATGTACTAGGTGACACCCTGTCCTGTCCTGGTCAAAGGGACTCATTTTTGTGGGCTCCTCCTCCCTTCCCCCAGCTGCCTGAGCTGCCCTGCTCCCCTCGCCTGCTCCAACCAATCCTGGGCTCCCTGACTTACACCCCTGTTGCTTCCTCCCGCAGCTGCCAGAAGCTCTGCGAGCAGGGGGAGCAGGGGCTCAGAACAAGGGGCTGATGGAGCTGGTGGCTGGAGCTCCCTCCCCCAGAGTCCTCAGCCTTCCTTGTTAGAGGAGGGAACGCTTTGTGGGTGTGAGGACAGTGGACTGGGTGCGGGCCACGTGGGAGGTCAGGTGGGTGAACCGGGCAAGCAGTCAGAGTATCCAGGACCAGAGGTGGACATGGACGCTCTGGATTCAGGCAGAAAAGAGTGAGGTCCCAGGGACATCAGCGGAAGAAGCCAAACCACTCTCCCAGCACCAGGAAACAAGGCCGGAGTATACAGGGCAAAAGGCCCCTGACAGCAGTGACTCGTGGCTGAGACTGGCCTGGGGCAGAGGCTGTGGAAGTCCATTTTGCACCTCCCTCACGTGGAAGGTTCTGCTGGGAGGAAGCACTGACGCTGGGATGGGTCTCTACTCACGAATTCCAGTTCATCGGTAACCTCAGCGTGTGGCCTTGGAAGAGGCCCTTGGCCTCTCTGAGCCCCAGTACCCTGTCCATGAGATGGGATAAGGCCCAACCTCTCTGTCGCAGACACGTGGTAGGAGGACAGGGGTTCTGTGAGATCAGTGGTAAAGAAGGGGTCTGTGGAGAGGTGGCTGGAAATTGGGGAGTTCCAGACCAGGGTAAGGAATCCCAGTAGTGGGGTGGAGGGAAATCTGGGATTAGACTCTCCCCAGACTTCTATATAGGTAGGGGACGGAAGCACCCCACCTTGACCTTGGGCTAGAAATATCTAGAGTGCTGGCCAGGACACTCTGTGACGGCAGCAGCTGGCCGCCTCCCCACTGGAGCTGGCTGCCCGCTCCTCAGCCCTCGGCCCTGGCTGGACCCGCTCCAGGCTGGGCTGGCTCCTGGTGAGCTGCAGGAGTGGAGAGGGTGCACATTTCCAGCCCAGCCCTCTGGAGAAACCCCAGTATCTCAGAGGTGCTTCAGCTCCTGAGGGGAATAAGAGACGTGGAGAAGACTTTGGCCCCGTCACCTGGAAGGAGCCGTCCAGCAGGGCAAGGCTGATTGGCCCGCCAGTCAGTGATATCCGCATCACCACCATCACCCTTTGCAGAACTTCTCGCCCACTCATTCCTCCATTCAACAGATATTTATTGAGGGCTGATGGAGACCCCACAGAGCTTACAATTTTATGAGTAAACAAGAAAATAACAATGAAAAACAAATGCAATTCCACCTTGTGATAAGAGCTAACAAGGAAATGAGAAGAATGTAGCAGTGGTGGGGCCTCCCCGAGGAGGTGTCTTGTAAGCTGAAGCTTGAAGGGTGAGAAAGAGCCGGCTGTACAACTAGTGCAGGAAAGGGCTCCAGGCACAGGGACTGGCATGGGCATAAGCTCTGAGTCAGGAAAGTGTTCAGTGCCTTAGTGATAGCAGGCGTAGAGGGGGACTGGGAAGAAATGAGTGGGGAGGGCTGGGTGGGAGACTGGGTCAGAGTGAGAGGCAGGGCTCAGGTCTTGCAGGGCCTTTTAGGCTATAAGAAGAAGTTTGGATTTTCTTCCAGGTGTAATGGGAAGCTGCCCCAAAGTCTGAGGGAGGTAGTGATGGAGTCTGATTTGCACTGTATAAAAGTTACTTTGACTGCTATGTGGACAGAGAGAGAGAGTAAAAGTGGGAGGCTATTGCAGCAGTTTGGGTGACTTGCACTCCATTTGTGTATGAGACAGAATGGGCTAGGTTGAGTTGCAGTAACAAATAGCCCCTAACCTGAATGGCTTAACATTACAAATATTTATTTCTCCTCATGCTCAGTTTTTTTG
>PVIA01008845.1:0-67325 GCA_004024845.1 Tonatia bakeri | reverse complement strand
ACTTCTGAAGGGGAAGAGATTTCAGACCATCAGTGAGATTCAGGAAAATATGAGGGGGTAGCTGATGGGGGTTGGGAAAATTGTGTGAGGTCCCAGGATGCCTACTTTGAAGGGGACTGAGGTGTCATTGTCCTATGTATAATGTGTCTTGTATCTTGTATCTTCTTCAATAAATGTCTCTATTTTCCATAGTACACAGCTGGATATGTTTTGGATAGGCCTCATACACACATATAGACATATTCATATATACACACATACATACCAAGGTCTGATTAGGAGATGCCTTTCATTCATTCATGACATAAGTATTTATTGAGTGTCTTCCATGTACCAGAATCCAGGCCAGGATCCAGATACAAAGGTAGTGAGTACTAGGCAGAAGACAGAGTGCACCCTGAAAAGCATGAGAAAGAAGCAGTAGAGGGAGGTAGTGGGGAAGTATGAGAGATGAAGCAATAGAGTTCTATCTTTGCTTATCCCACAGGTTTACTACTGATGATAACACTTGGAATTCTTCATAGTATTGGCTTCTGCTTTTGCCATGTGTTCTGCCTCTTTCAGTGTAACCTGTGGAAGCTGTTTGCCCAGCTAAAGGCTGGTTCCATCACTTGCAACCTGGCCAAGCATCTGTTAACCTGTCTGAGTTTCACATCTAAAACAGATATGTGAACTCTTACAGACTGCCTTACTGAATCTGTTGAGAAAATTAAATGAATGAGTCCACAGAGATACAGCCCTAAACCTTTTCTTCTTTTTTTCCCCTGAACAATTTCTAGAAAATTTGGTTCTGACAACTCATTTGGTTAATGATCTGAAAGCCTTTTCCCAATCAGGCTCCCAAGACTAAGGAAAAGAATTTCTTCCTACTGTTTTCTCCCTGAGAAAAGGGGATAATGTACAGTTCCTGAAAGACTTCTTAAAAGACATAAAAAAGGTTTGCAAAGGGGATCATCCTTTTAAAAATGAAAACCTCTGGTACCTGTGGTCTAAACTTATCCACATGCCAAATCCTTTCCCCAGGCAGCTGTTTGGAGTTACAGTAATAGTTATCTTTGGTTGACTGACCTAAGGATCTAGGAGCTATGAGCACATTCATTTAAAATTAAAAGGAAAAAAATCCTGAAATCCTTACAGAACTACTGGTCTCAAAGACTTCTTAAACTTAAAATCAAGCTCAATTAAATTTCACATCTAGTTCCATTCCATCTTAGCCCTAAACTTACACTGTATTCATTTATTATTTATATCAATAATTATTTTTATATTCACTATTTTTATTTCTATTTATTGTTTATTTATAGCTCACTCATCATGCAATATTAACCAGGCTATAATATCAGCTCTGATGGAAGAGTGGACTCCTTTTTCATTTACCTTTATAAATATTTCAAACTGGTAGCTAAAATGCACAATTCTTTCATTTTTATATAAGCTCCTTGATGTGCTAAGTTATGAAGTACTACAAACTCTTTGCTATGTGCTCCAAAAGAAGTACATAACTGCCCCAAAACTTCTATGCATTTAGGAAGATACTCATACATAGAAATAATATGTCACTGATTAAACACTAACTAAGAACAGGTCTCCCCAAGAAAGCTAGAGGGCATATGACTGTTGTGTTAGAGAAAATCACTGAGTCACAAATCAAGTAGAAGAAACTGCCATGCTAATTGTTTGTATTTATCTTTGTGTTGACTCTAAATCTCATTTAATAGTATACTCAGTCCAAGCATTATGCAGTGCCACTATAGAGATCACAAATCCCAGTCACTTCAGGAACAAATGATTATTAAACATTATATTATATTATATTGAATTTGACAAGTTTATGAAAATTATATGTGCATTGGTCTCTACTCATAAAATTTTAATTTCTTTAACACATAGAATATACATAATTATTTTTAATGAATGAGTCTGGTAACTAAGCAAAGATTCAGTCACTAACAATAGGGTTGTATATATAAAAATATATATTGGGATAAATCTGAACAATAGAAAGGTTTTTTCTATTCAAAAATGCTGAAGAAGAGCCAATACATCCTTCAATTACAAGTACCCTAGGATTGTATACTTGATCATTCTGTAGTAACAATATCAGTGCTCAAACTATACTACAAAACTACAGTACTCAAAACAGTATGGTACTAGCATAAAAACAGATATACAGATCAATAGAATGGAATAGAGAAACCAGAAATAAATCCTTGCTTATATGTTCAATTAATCTATGAGAAAGGAGGCAAAATATACAATGGGGGAAAATCTCTTCAATAACAGATATTGGGAATACTGGACAGATATTTTTTTTTAAATGAAATCAGACCACTTTCTTATGACACACACAAGAATAAACTCAAAATGGATTGAAGACTTAAATGTCAGACCTGAAACCATAAAACTCCAAGAAAAAATCATGGGTAGTAAACTCTGACATTGTTCTCAGTAATATTTTTTCTGATATATCTCCTCAGGCAAGGAAAACAAAATAAAAATAAACAAATAGGACTACATTACACTAAAAAGGTTTTGCACAGCAAAGAAATCCATCAAGGAAAATGAAATCTTACCATTTACCACAACATGGCTGGACCTAGAGGGTATTATGCCAAGTGAAAGTAATTTAACAGAGAAAGATAAATACCATATGATTTCACTTATCTGTGGAATCTAAAGAACAAAATAAATGAACAAATAAAACAGAAACAGATTCATATGTACAAAGAATAAACTGATGGTTGCTGTATACAAGGGGGTTTGGAGGGTAAGTGATAAAAGTGAAGGGATTAAGTAGTATGAATTGGTAGTTACAAAATACTCATAGGTATGTGAAGTACAGCATAGGGAACATAGGCAATAATATCATAATAATGTTGTACACTGCCAGGTGAATACTACACTTTTTGGGGAAATCAATTTATAAATTATATAAATGTCTAACCACTGTTAGACATTATTAGTTTCAGTTGTACATCTGAAACTAATACAAAATAACACTGAATGTCAACACCAGCACACACACACACAATGGACTATTACTTAGCAATAGAAAAGAATGAAATTTTGTCATTTGCAACAACATGGATGAACCTACAGCATATTGTGCTAAGTAAAAAAGTCAGAGAAAAGCAAATGCCTTATGATTTCACTTATACGTGGAGTCTAAAAACACAAATGAAAAAACAAAGTAGAAACAGACCCATAGATGCAAAGAATAAGCTATGATTGTCAAAGGGGAGGGGAGTGGGGAAAGAGGTGAAGAGGAAAAAATAAAATAGGCTAAATAATTGAAAATGTAACTAATAAACTATGCACTTTAAAAAACAATTATCAGTGCTCATTTAATGAGGACTTACTATGTGTAAGACTTATTGCCAAGTACATTGCACTTTCATAAATATGTTGCTTTTTAAATTTCAGTGTCCTGATGAAGGTGATTCTCCTGTATTTACACAAGGAAATGGCAATATGCAAGTTTTACTTATTTTACTAAGATGTTTGTTGTTCTCAATAAGTAAACATTATAAATGACACTTCAAGATTTCAAACAATTCATGTAAGTCATGCATCACCTTTCCTGAAGAAATTACAAGATAGTGTTTTTATTTCAGGGGCAGGGTCTGTTTGAGGCAAACACTTCTTCATTGTATTATGTTTTGGATTGGTGGACACTGGGGTCTTATTCGTACTTTAAACCCCCTCTCTTTCTCTTTATTAGGTCTCTTATTTATCTCTTTCTTGCCCAACTTTTGGTCATCTGACTTTTTCATTAGGGAACAAACAGGTAAATGGGAAAAAGTTAAACCTACATCTGTCCTTTTCAGATATTTTTTACTGAGTTTCATATTAGCCACACACCTTGGTCAAAGTGTTTGCAACATACTTGACTCATTTGACACCAAAAAGTTCATCTGAGCTGGCATACTCAATAATTAACACTGTAAAGTGTGCTGTGTTAAAAATAATTCTGTTTACTTAAAACTGCCTGTAAGATATTTAGCCAGTAGTTTAGGACAAAAGCTTTAATAATGACTATGCACTGATGCTTATCCTGGAGAATCAGTACTTTGCACAGTACAGTGCCTGACAGAGATAGGCACTCAGTAGATATTTTTTTGAATGAATGAGTATGTTGTCAACTGTGATTCTAAATATTTCCTTCCAAGGCTGTCTTCCCATATACCACTAATCAGGACGAATTCTAATCACTGTCCTATTGCATGGCCCTTGAATTAGCAAGTGTGTACAACAACCAGAAAAGACATCATCATTTGAGAGAATAAAAGAGGCCTGGCCACCAGGCATGCCACAGGAGTATTCTCAGAATCACAAATGGCTTGCCCTTTGGAATGCAAATAGAGAAAAAACATACACACACACACACACAGTCACACATAGACACAGATGACAGTGTGGTGATAGCCAAAGGTAAAGGGTGGTAGGGGATAGGTAGAGCTGGACAAAGCAGAGAAAAATGGGGATGGAAAGAAACCTTGCTTAGGAACATGGGTACAGGATGCAGTGCACAGATAATGGTTTGTTGAGTAGTACACTTGAAGCCTGAAGAGTTTTGTAAACTATTGATGCCCCAATAAATTCAATTAAAAAAGAAGATGAGAAAATGAATTCCCTACTTCATGGATAGTGATCTAGTACATTTTTTGGCCACAAGTCCCAAAGGGCAAGCATTAATTTAAAAAGTCATTGCCAAAAGCTTTCAGGAGGGAATATTAAATCTAGCTAGAGGAAATATTTCCAACTTTTGTACTATGTCGCCCAAAATGATTTTTCCTCCTATGTAACAATTGTGTGTAAAATTACCAAGAAACCAAGGGATACTGTAAAGGACAAGATAGAATATAAAATTTTATTCTGTATTTATCCTCACCATGGTCTCTTAAAATTAGCACTTCAAATGACTGGTATTTAAATAAATTGTGGTGTGGTGGCTTTCCTTCATGCTGTCACTTCTTAGTAATTGACCTTACCTATAGATAGCTAAATATGAAGTAGAATAAAAGGCATTACTGTAGTTGCAAGGTACCCACTAACTATAGCATGCTGATATCATTTCCAATTTTTTCCATTTTTCTTTATTTTAATTCTTTTAAATTTTATTGTTGTTCAAGTACAGTTGTCTGCATTTTCCCCTCACCACTCCCCCCCCACCCAAGCCTTCCCCACCTCCCTCCGCTGATTCCACCCCTCCTTGGTTTTGTCCATGTGTCCTTTATAGTTGTTCCTGAAAACCCTGCCCCCCCCCTTTTCCCCCATTATCCCTTCCCACCTCCCCTCTGGTTACTGCCAGTTTGTTCTTAATTTCAATGTCTCTGGTTATATTTTCCTGCTTGTTTGTTTTGTTGACTAGGTTCCACTTAAAGGTGAGATCATATGGTATTTGTCCCTCACCAACTGACTTATTTCACTTAACATAGTGCTCTCCAGCTCTATTCATGCTGTCGCAAAGAGTAGGAGCTCCTTCTTTCTCTCTGCTGCATAGTATTCCATTGTGTAAATGTACCATAGTTTTTTGATCTACTCATTTGCTGATGGGCACTTACGTTGTTTCCAGCACTTGGCTATTGTAAATTGTGCTGCTATGAACATTGGGGTACATAGGTTCTTTTGGATTGGTCTTACAGGGCTGTTAGGATATAATCCCAGCAGTGGAATTACCAGGTCAAAGAGCAGTTCCATTTTTAGTTTTCTGAGGAAATTTCATACTGTTTTCTGTAGTGGCTGCACCAGTCTGCAGTCCCACCAACAGTGCACTAGGGTTCCTTCCCTTTTCTCCACATCCTCTGCAACACTTGCTGTTTGTTACTCTGTTTATGATGGCCATTCTTACTGGTGTGAAGTAGTATCTCATTGTGGTTTTAATTTGCATCTCTCTGATGGATAGTGATGCTGAGCATCTTTTCATATGTCTCTGGACCCTTTGCATGTCCTCCTTGTAGAAGTGTCTGTTCAAGTCCTTTGCCCATTTTTTAATTGGGTTGTTTTTTCCTGGAGTGGAGTCATATGAGTTCTTTATATATTTTGGAGATTAAGCCCTTCTCCAAGGTATCATTGTCAAATATGTTTTCCCAGACAGTTGATTCTCTTTTTGTTTTAATGCTGTTTTCTTTAGCCATACAGAAGCTTTTATTTTGATGAGATCCCATTTGTTCATATTTTCCTTTATGTCCCTTATTCTAGGGGACATATCAGTGAAAATATTGCTGCATGGAATATCTGAAATTCCCCTACCTATGTTCTCCTGTAGGACTTTTATGTTGTCATGACATATTTAAGTCTTTTATCCACCTTGAATTTATTTTTGTATATGATGTAAGTTGGTGATCAAGTTTCATTTTTTTGCATGTAGCTGTCCAGCTCTCCCAATACCATTTGTTGAAGAGGCTGTTTTTACTCCATTTTATGCTGCTGCCCGCTTTGTCAAATATTAATTAACCATAGAGGCTTGGGTTTATTTCTGGGCTCTCTATTCTCTTCCATTGGTCCATGTGTCTGTCCTTATGCCACTATCAGGCTGTTTTAATTACAGTGGCCTTGTAACAAAGTTTGATATCAGATATTGTGATCCCTCATTTCCAAAATTTAAAAAATCTGCCCTGGGTGATGTGGCTCAGTGGATTGAGTGCCAGCCTGTGAACCAAGTGTTGCTGGTTTGATTCCCAGTCAGGGCACATGCCTGGGTTGCTGTGCAGGTCCGCAGTAGGGGGCACTCAAGGAGCAATCACACATTGATGTTTCTCTCTCTCTCTTTCTCCTTCCCTTCCCCTTTCTAAAAATAAATAAATAAAATCTTTAAAAAATAAATAAATAAAAAGCTCATGTATACCTATAAACAGTGATTTATTCTCATCTCTCTGATGACAAAAGCTAAATTAGTCTAAAAATTATGAGTATTGTATCTGTAGAGTACCCCTGTGTTATAACTACCCCACCTCTTTAATCAGTTTGCTATTCCAAAGTGGAATATGATTTAGGAAAAGCTGTCATACAGGAAAGAAAGACAATCTAATCTGGATAAGAGATTAAGAAAACCCCTTCTTTGAGTCTTTAGCATTTAAAGTGTCCATAGAGATTTAGAAATGAAGGTGATAGGAGGGCAACAGTTGGAGCAAGGAACGGGGCATAGAAAGGAGGACTAGATGCCACCAGGGACACCCTTAGCCCCACGACAACTGGAAAGGAAGAAGAATGGGGAAGTTACACATTGAGGGATAAAGAGAAAAATCAACAGACAGGTGGCAAAAAGAATAGCTATGAGACATGAGCCTGGGGAAGGTAAAAGACAAAGAGGAATGTGAAAAGTGGAAGAATGGAAAAGAGAAGTAGAAAGGGGGTCATGAAAAGAGAGGGAGCACAGAGGGCACCAGCAGAGAAGAATGAAAAGAAAAACTGAGTGAAACAGAATAGCCTCTCCATCACCGGCGATGCCTTCTTCATCTTCGTCTCTTTTTTTTTCAGATGGCACACTGACAGAAGATTAATTCAAGTCAGCTGCTGAAAATAATTATTGCATTATGGGAGCAGTAATCATTATTTAGAACATGATTAAATATGTCTGCACCTATTGACTCTGCCTATGATTTATGTATTTGTTTAGTCAATAGTCTAATGTAAATGATGTAATTAATTATAGATGGTGGTGTCAGGTCATTGGTGAAAACAATCTGAGGAGAACAAGGGCTCTGTTTTTTTCATGACAGATGCGGGGTGGGGGGTGGGCTGAGTTGAGGGAATTCCAGGGGAACTTTTTCACGTGTGAATGGCGGCTTGGATCTCAATTTGCATGTTGTCTTTCTCTTGTTCAGCCTTCGTTTAGAAATTGAAATAACTTGTTAAGCAAAGGGGAAGGGAGCACATGATTGTCAAGAGGACTCCTGGGACTTGGGCGGGTGAGGAGGTAAAGAGCCAGCTGCTCCCGAACACAGGGGAGAGTGGCACCATCATTTACCGCTTCATAAAATTAAATGTTTTCCAAATTAAATCAGTAGGCAGTGTGCAGGAGGCCCACTATCTCTAATAACAATTTTTCAATCAATATTAGGGACCTTGCTGGTATGAAATCTGAGCAGACAGAGTTAGCACAGGTTTGGGAGGACATGTTGGGGGTAGCAGAGGTGTAAAAAAGGTGTGAGTATTAAAGCTTTCAATCTAACCAACAGTTTAGAAAATATAGATATATATGCATGGTGGATTCACCATCACTGTGAGTCTATTCCCCGTAGATTTTTCTCTTAACTGATAATTCGGTCAGTCACATTCCTCAGAGGGAGGTCATAGTTCACCCCAGCCCCTGTCAGGCCTCAGAGAAACCATTTCCATTTTAATGCCACAGCTATAATCTATCAAAGATGTGATGTACAAGATACAATGAATTTAAGTGGTCTTCATATATCACTGAGCTTTCATGCCTTCACCTGGGTAATAGTCTGAATTACTCTCCCTACCTCACAATCTGTCACCCCCAGTAAAATAACTGCCAGATTTGTATTAATGGCAGATTTGTCCAAATTGGGGCCACAGTAGCCAAATTCATTCTATATCATAAACTTTAGCACTCAGTGCCTAGCTTGGAAAGGACTCGTAGCTTACAATTCTTCTGTAAATAATTCTGTAGAGAGGCTCTGCTCATGTTTTTATTTATAAGCACTAAAATAAATCTAGCTGGAGCTACATACAGTCTTCCTTCTCCACTTCTCTGCATCTAGTCCTTCAGTCCTCTTCCATCCAAGCCTATCTAATATGACCTGTCACTTTTCTCTGAAAGGTATCTAATAGACACAGATCTCTTCCTTAGACAATAAACACAGCAGAGTTCAGAAGACTCAGCTCATAGTTAGTGACCTCCTCTGTAACTCAACTATTAACCCTTGCTATTTTACCACTATGTAGTAAAAGTCCTCTAATTTTACTACTAAGAAGTAAAAGTTGCTAACACATATATCTCCTGCCTAAATTATCCCTTCCTGTGAGACTAGTGCTCTGGAAAACCTCCAAGGGAGAAGCTCTCAAGCGTCCTCCTTATTCAAGGTTCATGTATCCCTCTCTGTTCCTATTCTTTTAAAAAAATTTAAGTTTATTTTTCAATTATAGTTGACACATAACATTATATTGGTTTCAGGTATACAACATAGTGACTGTAAGTTTATATACCTTACATAGTGATCACCCTGATAAGTCCAGCACCCACCTGACACCACACATAGTTATTACAACATTATTGACTCTATTCCCTATGCTGTACTTTATATCCCCCTGATTGTAATCTTTTCACTAGTTTCATATTCTAGCATCACCAACATCTAACCTTCTATTTTATTTGCAACATAGATCAAAAGATAGAGGGACCTGGGTTTGGACCCAGTGTCCGAGATTCAGCAGACACATTATAAAGGGGTGATATCTGTCCTAACCCGGACAATATTTGCCATCCCACCAATGAATCCAATATGATAGAAAGACTATATAATGGTTGATCATTTAGGTACTAAAAGCCCTTGGATCAGACCAGGAAAGACAGGTTAGTCAGTTGGCTATAAGCACCCATCTCACCAAAGCTTTTGGATAAACATCTTATAATAATGTAACATCTATGTTTGAGAAACTCAAAGTATTCAGGCAATATTGAGAGTGGACTTCAGTTTCTGTGCATAAGTCTAACATGATAAAAATACACACTCTAACTGAAATTTCATAATGTATTACAAATCTTCCAGGAAAGAGGCAGTTTCATCTTACTCATAAGTCACCCAGTACTAGAACCCACTCAATGCTTATAATTAATAATCACAAATAATGTATGAAAACTGTTAGAGGACTCTGCTTCTAAGCCATCTATAGCCTTTCTTACCTTGGTCTATATCATATATGAAAATTGGGACCATTAGGGCTTATAGATGTTTACTTCTCAAGGCTATGATACAGATTAATGAAGTAAGGTTTATAAAATGTCTTGGGCCACTCACTCTTTCCACAGGATATGGATTTCTAGAAATGGAGGTAAAGCTGTCTAGAGAGCTGATGGCTTGGTTAAAAGGCAAAAAAAAAGTCAATAGCATTGAAATTATTTAGGAAAGGTTCAGACAGAACATGGAGCAGCAGTTATTTCTTCAGGTTTCAGAATGCTTGTATTTAGCAATAATAAAAATGTCTGGCCCTCCCATTCTTGATAGTGCTTTCATTAAGATAAACATACTGAGGGTTTCTCCAGCAAGCTCTGTTTGCTTCTCACTTTATCTGGGCTTCTTTGCAGTGAATTGTATACTCAGGAGATATAAATTAGAAATATTCTCCCAGCCAGTCAAAATCAATAAAGCCCTTACCTTCAGCTGGGAAAAATGTAGTAAAATTAGGTCAAAACTAGAAATGTTTTATCGATGTTCTTGAATCAACCATGGAGCAGATTTTATCAGACCCCCTAGTCTGTTCATGAGGCATTTTGTAAGCATATATGATACAAACATGTACAGTGAGAAGATGGCCTCACTCTTACTGAGTCACATCTCAGCAGGGCCCTGAGGAGAGACAGAATACATCTCATGGGTATAGATGTCCCAAACAATCACTTTGTCATAAATCCTGCACATCCTTTGGCTGGAAAGATTCTCTGAATTATTATAGAAATAAAAAATCATTTAACTCAATTATCTTCTAAAAGAAACTAGAACTTGCACAAAGACTTTCAAAAGTATTCTTTTAAAGGTACAGACTGATTTTACCAAGTAATTAATTCACTTGCCTAAACTGGATAGAGCTGAACAAACAGCGAATTATGTGGCCCAAAATTTAGAAAATCACCATAGATTCTCAAAGAAAAGAATGAAAATGTCCACATCTAGAAAGCAGCTGTCCATCCTCTTTCCCCACCCCCACCATGGACAAGGTTTAAAAAAATAATTGGGTGTGTGCTGATAAGACTCAGGTTTCCTAAAATTGTCACTTTTCCTATGGGAAAACACCTTTGTAAAACGCTATGGAAGCAAGGCTTTGCTGACCTTTTGTTTGCACGCTGGTAGTTTACAAAGCTCTTCCTAGGAATGTAGAGTCAGATCAGCAAAAATCCTGCCACCCTTCATCTCCCAGAAAACTTCCAGCAGGGACCAGAGCCTTACACTAGTTCAGAACATTTGGCTATCCCTCAGATTAGTGTTGCTAAGAATTCATACACATAAAACAGGGCTACCTCACAAAACATGGGATATTCAGTTCAATTTGAATTTCAGTTTAATAATATATAGCTTTTTAGTAGAATGATTTTTAAAAATAACATGGGATATACTTATGCTCCAAAAATTTGGCACTGGCCATTATGTCTCAGTTGGTTAGAGTGTCATCCCATAGACCAAAAGGTCATGGGTTTGATTATCAGTCAGGGAACATACCCAGGTTGCTGGTTCATTCCCCAGTCAATCCTGCTTGGGGAGCACACAAGAAGGCAACCAGTTGATGTTTCTCTCTCCCTCTCACTTTCTCTCTCTGAAAAAGCAGAAGCAATGAAAAAAATTCCTGGGGTAAGGATAAAAAAATTTTTGCATGTTGTTCACCTGAAATTCAAATTTAACTGGGTGTCCTGAGTTTTCGTATTTGCTTGTTTTGGGGGTTTTTCTGTATATTTTATTTTGTTTACTAAATCTAGTAACCCTAGAATAAGAATTGCCTGGGAAGTTTACTTTACAGTATAGATTCTCAGTCCCCAAATCCCATAATTTGGATCCGATAGTTCCATTGTGGGGTCAGGAAATCTAATTTTTTAAATAAGCACTCTGTGTGATTCTAGTGCAGGCAGACTTAAAACTGCTCTTTAAGAAACACTTCTTAAATGGTAGAATGTCGCCTGATGTTCCTCCATCTATCAGTAGCAATATGTTTTGAATTTAAAGCTGTTAGTTATTATAACTTTACCATGGTAAGTCTAATATTTTTGCCCACCCTTCTAAAATCCCAAAGATAGATAGAGTCCTTGATCCCCAAAAGGGGATAAGCACAAGCAATATGAATTTCTGTCAGGGGATAAATGGAGCCTATTACCTCTTACTGGTAATTTTCCTTTTTCACATATAAAATAAACTGATTTTTGTTGCTGTATTTCTTTTGCAACTTGGGTATTATTTACAATAAATTGAATCCTTTCCAGGCTTGACATATTACACTGATCTATGACTTTGCTTTCATTTTGTCCTGTTAACTAGAAACCCACTTCATCATGAAATATGTTCCTCACAATTTCCCCCACAGTGAGTAAAAACATTGATAAAGCATCATAAATTGTAGGTCATTTCTCAAATGCTTCCTGTTACAGTGAGGATTGGGAGAAGGAAAAGTAAGTACTGATCAATGACCACTTGATAAAATTTATGCTGAATGTATGAACAGAAAAGCAATGGATGTATTAGAAGTTGCATTATAAAGTGTTTGTCTCACACCAGAGCTTCATTCTTTTTTTAATTATTTTATTGTTGTTCAGTTACAGTTGTCTGCATTTTCTCCCCACCATTACCTTCCCTACCCCAGAGAAACCCACCTCCCTCCCTTGCTTCCACCCTCCCCCTTGGTTTTGTCCATGTGTCCTTTATAGTAGTTCCTGAAAACCCTTCCCCTCTTTATCTCTTCCCGCCTCCCCTCTGGTTATTGTCAGATTGTTCTTAATTTCAATGTTTCTAGTTATATTTTGCTTGTTTTTTTCTTTTGTTGATTATGTTCCAGTTAAAAGTGAGATCATATGGTATTTGTCCCTCACCACCTGACTTATTTCACTTAGCATAATGCTCTCCAGTTCCATCCATGCTGCCACAAAGGGTAGGAGCTCCTTCTTTCTCCCTGTTGGATAGTATTCCATTGTGTAAATGTATCATAGTTTTATGATCCACTAATTTGCTGATGGGCACTTAGGTTGCTTCTAGCACTTGGCTATTGTGAATTGTACTGCTATGAACATTGGGGTGCATAGGTTCTTTTGGTTCGGTGTTTCGGGGTTCTTAGGACCCAGCAGTGGAATTCCTGGGTCAAAAGGCAGTTCCATTTTCAGTTTTCTGAGGAAATTCCATAATGTTTTCCACAGTGGCTGCACCAGTCTGCATTCCCACCAACAGTCCAAAGCTTCATTCTTTACTCCATAATTCCAAAGGTAATTTGGCCTTCCTCTCTCTAGCAAACTACTTCCGCCCCCAAAATAAATTAACTAATATAAACTTTTAACAATGACTTTTGCCTAAGTCACCTAAACAATTGAAAAGGAAATGATATACCTGACCTATTAGTCTTCCTCTATATTCTGTGTAAATTCTGTGTATTGTTGTTTAATGCCTAATTTGGACCAAAGATATGAAAATAAGTCTGATCCCAGAATACACAGTATGGCCAATATAGTGGCATGCAAATTTACTGAGAGAGAGAGACAGAGAAAGAAAAATAGAGAAGGAGGAGGAGAGAAGGGGAGAAGGGGGAGGAGAGAAAGAAAAGGGGGGTAAGAGGAATGGAGTCTTTTAAAACCTATTTCAGCTACACTGTTTTTCATACTCTTTCTCTAAGACACCTAAGTATAGCATCAAATAAGATCCTTGAATATTCCAAGGAATCAATGCTCTTTTTGCCATAGTACAATATTCACTTTATCAACTTCTCCTTCCCTGGAAGCTGTGGCTTTATAAAATTTAAATGTTCTTTATGAGTAGATTTACATCCTTGCCAATAAGTCCTAGTGATACATTGGCTTTGAGTCCTCAGCCGTAGGTGCTGCAGTGTTTAGTGTTGCATGTACCTTAATGCAAGAGGCTGAGTACCCTCTGCCAACATACAGGATTGGTATGAGGAATAGCTTATAAAAATAAGTGTGAAACCTTTGCAAATACCAATGCTGTATGAATGCTAAGTAATAATAAAAATCTGTATGAATGCAGAGAAATAGTCCAACTTACAGGTGCTTTTTCAGACTGGACACCAACCATTTAAGATTAATCCATCATTCACCTTTGGGCATCCTTTCTGTATATGGAAAAATAAAATGGGCTGTCTGTATTGCAAGGAAATGGAAAAATTAAATTTCAAAGCATATAAAGCCCACATACCTTGACCATTTGAAGTAATGGGCTATGTTAGTTAATAAAGATAATGCTCATGAAGTAATGAAGGGGAAAAATACAAATTACCATTATGACTTTGTTTTCCACTCATAGGGCACAAGATTCCAGCTGCAACTACATTTTGGACACATCATAAAGATAGGTGGCACACAGCCAGCATCACAAGGTATGTATGGTCATGCCTGTTCTTACCTCCTGCAAGAAGTCACTTGTCAATAATCTCCAAGCATTGTCTATGTGTTGGAAGAGAGGAGAGGAGGAAAAATACAGTGTTCATAAGCAACGTAAGACAATGAGTGTCATCCTGTGGCATCCTGTGTAGCAAGAAGAACAGAAAGAGAGAAAAAAGAAGGAAGGAAGGAAGGAAGGAAGGAAGGAAGGAAGGAAGGAAGGAAGGAAGGAAGGAAGGAAGGAAGGAAGGAAGGAAGTTCTCCCAGCAAACCATTTCCTCCAAAGACATGATTCACTAACATTTTATTTGACAAGTTATAGGCACTCACAACATTATTTTTCCCCTTTGCTGTTCATTTGGGGAGCAAAGATTTATTGCCTCTCCTTAAAAGGGTAAGGAATATACTAGAAATAAAAATTAATAGGGTTTTCCCCCCACTGCCCATCCTTATAGAAAAGAATTACTTCTTCACTAGATTCTTAATTCTTTTTGGTTCCAAAATACAGTGAATCTTTCTCTACAATAATAAATAAAATTTGGAGACAGAAGCAAACAGTAGGTTGTAGGACAACAGGAGGAAATCCATTTAAAAGTCAAATCCTCTTGCCATGTAAAGTTTCCTTTCCACAGTCAGTCAATAGCCCCATCACTGAATTGCCCTCCTTTTTAAATGTAGAGTGCGTAAATCTGCCACACATGAGTCTTATTGTATGTAGTTTGCACTGAATGTACACTAAGACAATTATGTAAAATTTCATTCATAAAATACCTAGTAACTATTGTTCAATAAAACAAAGGGAAAAAAGAGGCTGGAGCTTAGACATTGTTAGTTATGTAATGAAATGCTCTATGAAACAAAAATTGGCCAGGGGAGCCAGGGCCTCAGTTGCATCAAGTTTTCCTCCGGGATGCAAACGGACAGAGTGTCATGTTTCTGCCCTGAGGGTAGGTAGGTAAGTGGGCCTATAAAGAAAGCCAAAGAGAAACAGGTAAAGTTTGTTCAATATACAGTATATGAAACTAACTTTTGTGAGTATCATCGCATTTTATCACTGGTAACATAGGTATAACCTCTGCTATAAGCATATCATATGTATATACATCCCTTTAAAGCTATCCTCACTCTGGCTGTTAAAATGGCAAAGAGCCTCTCAGAATTTCCATTATAAAACATAGTTTTCAGGGATTTATAACTAAAATGAAGATTTCCTTTGGGATGAAACCAGATTCACCAAGTCTCAGCTCAAAACATGATTTTGCTTTCAGTTTTCTGGGAAGTTTGGTTTGATCATCATCAAATTATAGAAACACAAAACTAAATATGTCAAAGCTTACAGAGATCTGGCTTCTTTTCCCTTTTTAAAAAACCCTCATGGAGCTTTCCATAGCTTGGTTACCAGAAATGACATTTTGTCCAAAATACGGATTTCTTTCCTCAAATGGCTGCAACTTGTTTAACATTTAAAGATTGGTTACTACACCTGCATAGGAGCTGCCTCTCTGAAAGATACTTGGCAGTGCTATGCAACATTGCATGTATCATGCATACTTAATACCCACTTTCCAAATAACCATTTCCTATTGGTAGGAGGAGGAAATAGCTTTTAACAGAAATGACAAATATATCACCAATGCAATTATTGCTTTATTGTATTGTACTCACTAAAGGTAGCTTGAAGAGTAGCATAGATTGTACAAAGTTACTTAATATCATGCATCATTTTAAAAGCAAGTATTAGGTATAAGGGGGATAAATGATAATGAAAAAACACAATTAAATAAATAAATAAACAAACATCAAAAAGTAATTATTTATTTAGAAATTAATATTGGCTGAAAGACCTTAAATACCTTGCCACAGAAGACCCCTGGAAAACCACAATGGTGATTCCTTACAGGGTCTGGAAGCATACAAGAAATTAATCAAGATCAGGATAATGCCTATAAGCATTCACAGAAGGAACCATCATTTTGCCCAAAGAGGAAATAACATTCCACATGCTCCTCAATCTTTCAAAATACACAAATTTTAATCAAGTATAAATAGGTTCATTTTAAAATATAAAATTTAATTCATTCTGACTCAACCATGTGGCATTTCTTTCACTTAATGAAAATGCTTATGTAATACATTGGTAAAAATACATATTTACAAGCTGTGTTTTAGAAGATGCTATCAAAAACCTTTTGCAGAGTCATTTAAATATCATCACTGACAAATCCAAATAACTTTAGAAGCAGACAAACTTTGAAAATAGACAAAGACATCACAAGTCAAGACTTGTGAATGACACTAACCTAGCATAAGAGTTTTGGTGAAGACAGACTAATAAAACTGGTTTGTTTTGTGGGTTGGTTTGTTTTTCCTGTGACCCTTAAGCCCAAGTTGAAAGCAACATAAAAGAAAAAGTATGGGAAAATGTTCTGTGCAATGGAAGCATGATTAAAATGTGTGACATCTTTTCAGTTCATGAAACAAATATTACCTGCTGATTGCAGGGCAAATACTGTGCTATGCCCTGAGATCACAAAGACACCAGTCATATTCCTAAAGTTTTTGCAGCCTACAACCAGTACCATTTGATTTTTTTAGTTTTCAAATTTAATCATATCTACGTCTAGCTAATTGACATATACTCTTGAAACTACAAAAGTTGGACAAAAGATATTAGAGTTCTTGTTTCCATTCTGAAAACAAGCTGAATGAACAAGTCTGCAGGGAAGGCTCAGATAAAGGAAGCCAGGTGTCTGTAGCATCAGTCAGTAATCTGTCAAGTGACTCTTCTCAGCCAACTGAACTCCTTTGGAACAAATACACCTTATAGAAATGTTAAACTGCTAGACCACAGAATAATAGATAAAAATAATATGTAATTCTGAAGAATTTTCAAGTTACAATGCATTTTTACATACTTTTCCCCTTTTGATCATCATATTAAGTACAAGATAAGGAGGGTAAGTATTTTCTTTATTTTCTAAACAAGCTAAAGTTGGAGAGGTTAATCACATAGGAGGTGATAATTCTGGAATCAGTTAGAAAAAATAAGAAGTAATAATAAGGAGCTTGAGTGCAAATTTTTCTGAAGTTTGGATTGTCAATAAATCTTTTTAAAATTCCAACAAATTTATATTTTTGTTTCTTTCACTTAGTAGCTGAGGCTGTTATTTACTTGCCATAATTAAATTAGCCAAAACATACTGCAGTCAGTATTTCTTTTTTTTTATTTTAATGATTGTTCAAGTACAGTTTTCTCCCCTTTGCTCCCAATCAAGCCCTCCCAAGCCCCTCCCAACTTCCCTCCCACTACCACCCTCCCCCTAGCTTTTATCCATGTGTCTTTTAACTTTGTTCCTGTAAACCCTTCCCCTTTTCCCCTGAAATCCCTCTTCTCTTTCCTCTGGTCACTTTCTGCCTGTCCTCTAATGCAGTGTCTTTGACTGTATTTTGCTTGTTTGTTTTGTTGTTTTGGCTCCTGTTAAAGGTGAAATCATATGGTATTTATCTTTCACTGCCTGGCTTATTTCGCTTAACATAATGCTTTCCAGTTGCATCCATGATGTTGCAAAGGATAGGAGCTCCTTCTTTCTTTCTGCTGCATAGTATTCCATTGTGTAAATGTACCATTGTGTAAATAGTTTTTTGATCCATTCATTTACTGGTGGGCATCTAGGTTGCTTCCAGCACTTAGCTATTGTAAATTGTGCTGCTATGAACATTGGGGTGCAAAGGTTCTTTTGGATTGGTGTTTTAGGATTCTTAGGATAAAGTCCCAGCAGTGGAATTGCTGGGTCAAAAGGCAGATTCATTTTTAGTTTTCTGAGGAAGTTCCATACTGTTTTCCACAGTGGTTGTACCAGTCTGCAGTCCCACCAACAGTGCACTAGTGTCCCCTTTTCTCCACAACCTCTCCAACACTTGTTGTTTGTTGTTTTGCTTATGATGGCCATTCTGGCAGTCAGTATTTCTGATGGTCTTAGATTCTGGTCAAGTAGTAATCAGCTTAACTTCACAGTAAGAGAGCATAGGTATTACAACAATAAAATATATAACTCGACTGTCTCCATCTGACTTCTTATGCCATCAAAGTTAAAACAGTTAAAACCAAGACATCTGCTACTGAGGTAAACAGGATGTTTGAGTACTTGAATCACCTAGAGATGCTATCTATACAGGAGTAAAAAAAAATTTGTTGATAATATATCTAATCTCCATTTTACTCTGGATGTGTACATCATCACTGAATTGTACAGCAGGATATAATTAAAGCAATGAATGAATGCAGCAAATTAAAATTAAAAAATGTCCATTTACCTCTGACTTTTCTTGATTTCGCTCCAGAATAGAATAAAGGTAAACCCCTTAGCTCTCTAGAAAGCACACTTGGCTGCATTACATATTTAACATATGGAAAGAGTGATAATAGATATACAAAGAGTGTGGTTTACAGTATAGAACATAGAGCATTGAAGAGAATGTGAGACTTACGCTCAAATCCTGAATCTAAACCTCCTTCCTCCACTTGCTGTGTGACCTTCATCAAATCACCTTTCAGCCTTACTTTGCCTATGGGGAAAACTAAAATGTGGATAATAATAGTGTTCTGCTAGCTCAGGGGTAAAACAAAGTGAAAGCGCTTAGTAAACTATGCAAAGGACTATACACCTGTGAGGTATCAATTGTAAGGTATTGTTATTATTTTCATGACCACAGAGGATTTTTTGCTTTAAACATAGGTTTTTGAATGCCTGAGGAAATGGGGCAATCACAGAACCATGACTTTAAACAAACTTTATTTGGGCGCATGACTGACTGGCAATTGTGTGCAATCATTTTAGCTGTCACAGGCTCAGAGAAATGTGGGAGAGCTCTTCCATGAAATGTTTATATTTCATAAACAAAATGATGTGCTTAACAGTCAGAGCGATGGGAGGGTTCCGGCTAATGCATTTTCCAATGTGTGAGGCAGATTATTAATGCGCTCCAGTAGCTGTTAATTTCAGTTTGCTGGAATGATTTATGGGGAGGTAAAGGAGAGAGACATAATCTAATTGAGATCAGAATCACTGTTCTAGCAGCAAAGCACCAGCATTGGCCCTTGGCACGGCAGAATGATTAATATCTAATAAGCAAATAATCTGTTAACTTATTATAAACATTACTTTTGACAACTCTTTTGTTGGCAAATGAAAGAAAAAAGAAAAAAGAAACAAAAGATCTAAAAATCACCAATTTCTCTAATAATACTCTAGAGGCAGATTTGTTAGAACAAGGGTGATGGACATTGTAATGGACATGAGTGTTAGGACCAATTTTAAGTATACTGGGAAGGTTTGTTTTTTTTTTAATAACCTGGAGTAAGGTCACTTTTCAGAAACAAAAATAAACACCAGTTTTCAAAGTGTGGCTCCTCTTACTACCCCTTATCATTATGCCCCTTGTAAGCATGCCAGTCCCTCACCACTCTGTAGGTAACCAAATGTAGAGCCTAAAAAGGATAGGTAAAGAGCCCTTCTTCTTGTAAAATGCACATAATATAAAATTTACCATTTTCAATCATTTTTAAGTGTATATTTTAGTAGCATTAAGCACATTCACATTGTTGTGCAACCACCACCACTATTCAACTTCAGAACTTTTTCATCCTCCAAAACTGAAGCCCCATATGAATAACTCCCTATTCTTCCTCTCTCCCCAGCCCCTGGTAACAACCATTTTACTTACTGTCTCTATGAATTTCACTCATATAAGTGGAATCATACAATATTTTACTTATCATAATATCTTCAAGGTTTATCTATGTTATGGCATGTGTCAGAAATTTCCTTCCTTTTTAGGGGTGAATAACAGTTTATTATATGTATGTACCTCATTTTGTTTATCTATGCATCTGTTGATGGACAGTTGGGGGAGATATATATCAGGTTGTTTCCACATCTTGGTTAATGTGAGTAACACTGTAATATATGTAGAAGTGCAAATATCTCTTCAAGATAATGATTTTGTTTTGGAAATATACCCAGAAGTGAGTTTACTGGATCATATGGTAGTTCTATTTTTAATTTTTTGAGGAACCTCTATACTGTTTTTCATAGTGCCTATATCAGTTAACATTCACCAACAGTGCACCAGGGTTCTCTTTACATTCTTGCCGTCTTGCCAGCATTTATTATGCCTTATCTTTTTGACAATAATCATTCTGATAAGTGTGAGGTGATATCTCATTGTGTTTTTGATTTGTATTTCCATGATAATTCCAGAGCACCTTTGCATGTCCCTATTTTTCCATGTAGATAAAAAGTCTATTCAGGTTTTTTGCTCATTTTTAATTGGGTTACTTTGTGTTTGTTTTTTTTCTTTTTCCTATTAATTTCTATGAGTTCCTTATATAGTTACATAGTTACCCTTTATCAGATATGTAGTTTGCAAACATTTTTTCCCTTGCCATAGGTTGCCTTTTCATTTTGTTGATAAGTTTCTTTGATGCACTGAAGCTTTTTCATTTGATGTAGTTCCTCTTGTTTGTCTTTGCCTCTGTTACCTTTGCTTTTGGTGTCTAATCCAAAAATTCATTGCCAAGATCAATGTCAAAATATGTGTTCTGTTTACTTTTTAAAGATCTTATTTATTTATCTTTAGAGAGAAGAGAAGTAAGGGAGAAAGAGAGGGAGAGAAACATCTATCTATTGTTTGCCTCTCACTCAGCCCCAACAGGGGTGTAACCCACAACCCAGGCATGTGCCCTGTCCAGGAGTAAAACTGGAAACCTTTCCCTTTTCGTTATGACACTAAACTGAGCCACATTGCCACATTGTTCAGGGCTTGTATGCTTTTCTTTTGTAATTTGTCATTCGTTATGGAGCCATAGCCAAGAACTTTAAAAGAATAGAAGAAAAAAAGATAGTTTTCCTCCTCTATAACATCATCTATTGTTAGGTGATACTAGATAATAATTAGGAATTACTAATAACTTTGTTGGCAATGATAACAGTGTTGCTACATATATTTTTAGGTTCTTACAGTTTTCCTTGAAAAGGAAATGGAACACTTACTACATGAAAATTTCTATACCTCACTATCAGTTTTTTGTGGAAAGGCAAGCTTTATTTCAAAGCAACCCAGAAAGAGCAGTCAGGGGGTCCACAACTACTAACTGGTACAAAGGAGAACACAGTTACATGCTCAACTGGCAGGTTCTCAGTCAGGAGTCTAACCAGTTCCTGCTGATCGCCAAGAACCTGCTCAGTTTCCTCTTCAGGTTGAAACTAAAAAATTAGACTTGAACATGTCCATGGTACCTTTGTTGTCCAACCACACCTAGTTCAGGAAAGAAAACACTTGAAGGTAATTTAATTGGGGGAATCTGCTTAATTACTGAAAATAAATATTTATAATGAAATACAGTTAATTTAGTAGATTTTTATATATTTTTGTTAAGGTCCACCCTACCTGGTCTCAGGAAACTGTAACCGCCTGTGGCTAAGGCTGAGTAAGAGGCCTCCGAACCAGGAGACACTAAGGAGACAAACTTATTTCCCTGGCATGAACGCTACCTGTTCTGTGCCAGCCCCCAATGCTTGATCAGTTAGCCAATGACGGGTAAGATTTCCCAAGGAGGGAATCGCCTAAGACAGGCATGATCATGTGGAGGCCTCAGGGAAGGACTTGAGAAGCTGTGGAAATGAAGGGGTGATCGACATTGACCCCTGTCCCCTTGGCTTTGTCAAAGCCTGAGTCCTTGTTCTTAGATGCGAGAAATCCAAGTTTCCCGTCCGCCTTTGTCTCCTCTGCCTGACTCAGGCCTGCGGAAATAACAGGGGTGGTGCAGTCCAGACCAGAGTCGGCAGACCCCCAGGATAATCAGGCCTGAGACATAGAATATGCAAAATCCTGTGAGATCTGCTTGCTGGAGGATGCTCTTTAATTAGAATATGAAGGCACAGGCAGGAAACGAAACTAGCCTTTTAGGTCCTATAGTCTTTTTAAATGATAAAATCCCAAAATCTCAGCCCAGAATCCCAGCAGGAGATCTGCCACTCCCTTTCAAAGCTAACTACTTATTTTAAATTCCCTGTCAGACTGTAATTCACAAACTATATTGGTATTCTTAATAAAAGCCTACTCAGGTGGGAGAAAGGGGCATTCTCCACTAGAGAAAGTGGCCGTTTCATCCCTATTTCTCCACAGGACTCGGTTGTCCATGTGTATGTTTTTCTCGTGTTTCGACGAGCATCTGCAATGATGGATACTGCTGGCCAGTATCTGTCTCATATTTTCACACTTTCAAAAGAGTCACAAGGATTGTCTTCATGCTTTCGGCAGCTGAGTTGGTAAAGATCCTGTCTTCATATTATAGAAAATGGGCTAATTCAATTACTCCTCACAACAGCCAGCTGGAAGGTTATTCCATTACTTTTTTAAAAATATATATTTTACTTACCCCCCACTAAGAGAGTGGTCAGGGGTAAATGCAGACAACTGTACTTGAACAACAATAAGATAATTTTTTTCAAAAAAAGAAAAGAAAAAATATATTTTACACCAGAAAGTTAGAAAAATGGATTTCCAACTTCTGTTTTAGGCTTGTACATTTTTTCCTATATTTTGGTAATGATTTGTCACAACGGAAAGATAACTCTTAAAATATATATATTTTTTAATGATTATGCAATTACAGTTGTCCCATTTTTTCTCCCTTTTATTCTTCTCAGTGCTATACCACTGCACCCACCATCATTCCCCCACCCTATTTCATGTCCACGGGTCGTACACATAAGTTCTTTAGCTTCTACATTTCCTATGCTGTCCTTAACCTTCCCCTGTCTATTTAGTACCTACATTTTATGCTATTTATTCCCTGTACCTTTTCTCCCATTCTGCCCCCAACCTGTCCCCATTGGTAACCCTCCATGTGATCTCCATTTCTGTGATTGTTTTCTTTTTCTAGTAGTTTGCTTAGCTCATTTTTGTTTTTTCAGTTGGGTTGTTGACAGTTGTGAATTTGTTGATATTTTACTGTTCATATTTTTTATCTTCTTTTTCTTAGATAAGTCCCTTTAATATTTCACGTAAAGGTGATGATGAACTCCTTTAACTTGAACATACCTGGGAAGCACTTTATCTGTCCTTCCATTCTAAATGATAGCTTTGCTGGATAGAATAATCTTTGATGTAGGCCCTTGCCTTTCATGACTTGGGATACTTCTTTCCAGCCCCTTCTTGCCTGCAAGGTTTCTTTTGAGAAATCAGTTGACAGTCTGATGGGAACTCTTTTGTAGGTAATTGTCTCCTTTTCTCTTGCAGCATTTAAGATTTTCCTCTTATCTTTAATCTCAGGTAATGTAATTATGATATGCTTTGGTGTGTGCTTCCTTGGGTCTAACTTCTTTAGGACTCTCTGAGCTTCCTAAAATTTCTAGAAGTCTATTTCCCTTGACAGATTAGGGGAGTTCCCCTCCATTAATTTTTTCAAATAAGTTTTCCATTTCTTCCTCTTACTCTTCTCCTTTTAGCACCTCTGTGATTAGGATTTTTGAATGTTTAAAGTTGTCCCAGGGGTTCCTGGGCCTTTCCTCATTTTTCTGAATTCTTATTTCTTCATTCTGTTCCGGTCGAATGTTTACTTCTTCCTTCTGCTCTGAACTGTTTATTTGAGTCCCGGTTTCCATCCCATCACTATTGGTTCCCTATACATTTTCCTTTACTTCACTTTTTATAGCCTTTTCCTCTATTTTGCAACCATACTCAACCATTTCTGTGAGCACCCTGATTACCAGTGTTTTGAACTGTGCATCTGATAGGCTGGCTATCTCTTCATTGCTTAGTGGTTTTTTTTCTGGAGCTTTGATCTGTTCTTTCATTTGAGCCACATTTTTTATCCCATGGACCTCTTATGTATTAAGGGGTGAAGCCTTAGTTGTTTGCCAGGGCAGGGCAAGCCATGACTCTGCATTGTGGCACTGTGTAGTGGGGAGGGAACAATGACACTTGCTCAGCTCTCAGCCATCTTTCAGTCATTTCCTCCGCTACTCACAAGCAAATTGAGCCTCTTCTCATGAGAGAATCTTAAAAGCTTCCAGGTGGGTGGTTTTGTGTACATTCTTGGACCTTCCCGGTCTCTCTAATGAACTCTCCTGTGAGGCTGGAAATTTCTCCCGCCACCTTAGGTTTCTTCAGTCAAAGGTTTTGAGGCTTAAATTCCCTGCATTGGAACCCTGGGTTACAAGGTCTGTCTCACTCCCCAGTTTTTCCTCCCAGTTTATCAGCATGCAAATGTGAGACTGCCAACTCCACCAGTTGCCACCTTGCCCGCTCCTCCAGCTGCTGCCTTGCCATGAGTTCTCTCTACCCTGGCTGCCCATCTCTGCCTTTCCTACCAGTCTGGATGAATGTTTCTTCTTTAACTCCTTGGTTGTCAGACTTCCATGCAGTTCAATTTTCTGGAAGTTCTAGTTGTTTTTTGTTTTTAAATTTGCTGTTTTCCCCCTTTTGGTTGTGCAAGGAGTCAAAGTGTAACTACCTAAGCCTCCATCTTGGCTGGAAGTCCTATTGTATTACTTTTGAAGGATGGGTTGGGTTTGCATCTGCAAAGGTAGCCAAATAAATGAGTTTTCTATGTAATCTCATAGTAATCTCTATGTAATCTACATGCTGGTACTGGATCCTCTCATTCATCTGGCATTTGTTCTACTACTCCATGATACAGCAGATAAGCTGGTCATTCTTCTCCATGAGCTACTGGATGGTCTCCTGATTGACTTGCACCTTGCCCCTCAGCCAGTCTGGTATGAAAGCCACCAACATTATAGGAAGACAGGTTGGAACTTTGTCTCAGGCCCCATGAACCCCTCTGCAGCTAGACCACAGCCAACCAGCAGCTAAGAAACACTACAACTACAGCAGGAACCCACAATGTGTACCCCCTATGTTTTCTTCAAGAAAATTTACACAATTTGGGGTTTTACAGTAAAATCTTTAATCCATTTTAAATTGATTTTTTGTATCGCATAAGATGTGATATATTCAATTTCATTCTTTTGCATGAGTCTCTCCAGTTTTCCTAATACCATTTATTGAATATTGTCTTTTCCCCATTGTATATTCTAGGCTCCTTTGTCTTAAATTAATTGACTATATATGCATGAGTTTTTTACCATTACCATTTTATATATGCATTATCATTTTTTTTTATTTCTGAGTTCTCCATTCTGTTGTATTCTGTTCCATTGATCTGCATCTGTTTTTATGACAATATCAAACTGTCTTGATTACTATAGTTTTGTAATGTAGTTTCCAATTCAAAATTATGATGCCTCCAGCTTTGCTCTACTTTCTCAGGATAGCTGTGGCTACTTCTGATGTTTTTTGATTCCTCACAAATTTATGATTTTTTCTATTTCTATTAAATAATGATTTTGAAATTTGTATAGGAATTATATTGAAAATATAGATCACTCTGAGTAGTATTTTAACAATAATTTGACAATATTAATTCTAATCAATGAGCACAGAATATTTTTCCATTTACATGTGTCTTCTTTAAGTTCTTTCATCAATGTCTTACAGTTTTCGATATACAGATTTTTTACCTCATTGGTTAAATGTTCTGCTTTCATTCTTTGTGTATATACTCAGAAGCAGAATTGATACATCATATGGGAATTCCATTTTCAGTTTTTGGAGGAACTGTCATACTGTTTTCCACAGCATCTGCACCATTTTACATTCCCACCTGCAGTGCACAAGGGTTTTAGTTTCTCCACATCCTCACCAACACTTGTTCTTTTAGGGTTTGGGGAAGGTTGTTTTGTTCTGTTTTGTTTTATTGTTGTTCAAGTACAGTTGTCTCTATTCCCCCCCACCACCATTCTCCCCCACCCCAGCCACCACCACATCCCACCCCTGATCCCACCCCTTTTGTTTTTGTGTTTTTGTAATAGCCCTCCTAATGTATTTGAAGTACTTTCTTCCTAAACAGACCAAGCTGTTTAATCTGGCTGTGTTATCTCCAAAGCATCCAATAAAGTTATTTTAATCTTGGGCCTGCTCAGGAACTTTTCTTTTGTTTGTAGTACAACATGTATTTGGCATCTACATAATAATTAGCATAGACTCTATTGAGTATGCATCGACTAGCTGAGGTGGCAAACCATACTGAAATGAGTAAAGAAGAAGAAAAGAGGCCCCTGGATGGTTCAGAAGGGAGTATGTGCATTTGAGTGGGGGCATGCACTGAAAACTTCACTGTAACCCAGAAATCCCACACCTATTATTAAGAATTCTCATCTACCCCTCAAGCCTTATTTCACTTTCCTTTACTTCTTCTTTAACCATTCCCTCTGGACCTCTATGTCTCCAAGGTTAATCATGACTGTTTGAAGCCACATACCAATTGCCCCCCCACCTTCTGTTCCTGACCACAAATCTAAATCAATAATCTTCCAGGGTGAAACAATTCTTTACCGCATGAGTATAAAATGTCTAAAGTCTGGTAAGAGCAACTCAGCCACTGAGGTGGCTCTAACTTCTTGTTCCCCACTCTATTATTGACATTCTCTGGGGCATGGACTAATTCATATCCTCTCTGTTTGCCTCAATCTCTTTTTTTCACAAAGTGAGAGCAACAGAATTAAGTCCCTGATAACAAAACATAATCTGGAGACTAAAAAAGCAGCCTGCTTTTATATATTAAGATGTCACTAATTAATGTTATAAGTAGCATTTAAACTAATGTTGGTAATCTAAGAATATACTAGCCCAGGGAAAAAAACTGACAGATATGGAATAATGAAAGACCTAGCAAAGAAAGTGCAACTAAATATTTGGGACCTGGTTTTACATATAATGTACCAAACTCTTCTCTAACATCATAAAATCACCATAAAATGCCTAGTTAAACAATACTACTGAAGAGCTGTATAAAATTATTTACCACCAATTTGGCTTGTCTTCAAACATTTTATTAAATTTAAACTAGAATTGTAGAGAAATTATATCTACATTTCTAATGAGAGAGCAGTATTGACAATGTAAGAACTTCTAAGCATTTCTAAAATCTTACTGTGACATAACCTTCAGAGATATTTCCAGAAATTATAATAGTGTATTTCAACTTTTTTCCCTAAAAGGTATCATACTACATGACTCTCTATTAAGAATGTCAGAAAGGAGATGTCTCTTTCTGAGATGTCTCTCCTTTCTGAGAATTACACACTATACAAATGAAAATGATTCTAAATTCTTTCAAAGAGCAGTTCTCTTAAAAATTTTGTTCATAACTCTTTAGGTGTACACGAGAAAGTCAGACAAAAAGATAACCAAAATTCCAGGCAATCCCTCCACTCCCACTTAGCACATGTAACTCCCATTCCTCAGGATCCTTGAATTATCCAGGGAGACATTTGTTCCTCACAGTCACTAAAATGTTGTAGTTAGAAATAACATGCAGAGGTCCTCAGACCCAGCCTTGATATTATACATCTTGATTTTTGGAAAGGATACTCTATCTAAAGGTCATAGACTGGCTGCCACAAAATTCTAAGTGTATCTACTTTGCAAATCTTAGGAGCTTCTTACATCAGATAAGTCCCTCCCAAGGGAAGCACATAAGAATAATACTTCATTGAGCATCCTGAGTAGGAGACTCTTACTCTTAATTGCAGATTTTGAATATAAAAGGGTGAAAACTGAATCTTTGTGGTGATGGTGAAGAGAACCCTATAAATACAGGAGCAGACTATAAATATCAAAGTTTGAAGGCAACTTTGAAATCATTCTCCAGATGTAGAAAGTAGAACTTATATAAGTCACAAAGCGTATTAGGAACAGATTCAGGACTATACAGGAGAGCTCCTGAATCTTTATCTATACTCTTCTGCACTCCTCCATGTTGCTTCCTCACCAATTCTAGTTCACTTAGCATTGTTTTTACCTACCCATTCAACAAATTTAACTGATAAAATAAAGCTCATTGGAACTTATTCATTCATTCAATCCGTAAACACTTTGCTGACCATTGGGGTCAGCACTATGGGTATAAAGCCTGCCCTTGTGTGCTTAATACTTCACTAGGGAAGAAATAAATTAAGCAAGTAAACAAAGTTTTAATATAAGATTATACATTGTGATAAGTGCTATAATGAAAATAAAATTTTGGGACAGTCACTAGGAAAGGCCAACTTACATTGCATGGTCAAAGAAAACCTCTCTTAGGTATCATTTGAGCTGAAAGTGAAGTGTGAGGATAAGTTAAAATACAAAGAGGTAGAGAAGAGTATTACAAACTAAGGGAACAGCATGCAGGAAAGCTTCATGCCACAAAAGGGCCTTGTGGATCAGAGGACCAGAAAACAGGCCAGTGTGGCAAGAGTATAGTGAGAAAGGCAGAGAAGTATGAACTGAGGCTAGAGAGGGAGGCAGGAGCCAGAGTATCCAGGAATGTATAGGCCATTTCACAAGGTTTGGTTTCATTTCAAAGAATGGAGAAACTACTCAAGGTTTTAAGCAGAAAAATTATATAATATACTTTAAGTTTTTAAAAGATCACTCACAACAACAGATGAATAGAGAGGATGAACTGTAAGGAATCAGGAAGACAAAAACAAGGCTAAAGTAATGCCCAGAGAAATCACATTTTGACTAAGGTGATGGCATTGCAGTAAAATGAGGTAGATGGATTCCAGATATATTTTGTAGAACAAATAAGGGTTGGTGTATTCTGACCAAGATGGAAGCATAGGTAGATACACTGTGCCTCCTCACACAACCAAAAAAAGGACAACAACAAATTTAAAAGCAAAAAACAAGAACTGACAGAAAATCAAACTGTATGGAAGTCCAACAATCAAGGAGTTTAAAGAAATATTCATCCAGACCAGTAGGCAGGGCAGAGATGAGCAGCCAGGTGGAGAGGACTCCCGGCAAGGTGGTAGCTGGTGGACCCAGTGAGGCAGCGGGTTGCAGACCCGTGGTCCCACATTTGTGTGCAGATACACTGGGAGGAACAACCAGGGAGAGAGACAGACTGCACAACCCAGTGTCCCAGTGCACAGAAATAAAGCCTCATAACCTCTGACTGAAAACACCTGTGGGGGTTGCGGTGGCAGCAGGAGAAACTCCCAGTTTCACAGGAGAGTTAATTGGAGAGATACAAAGAGTCCTAAAATGTACACAAAACCCACCCACCTGGGAATCAGCACCAGAAGCACCCACTTAGATTGTGGGTAGTGGTGGAAGTGACTGAAAACCGACAGATGGAGGAGCAAGAACCATTGTTCCCTCTCAGATCCCCCCCCACATACAGCATCACAACTCAGCAATGTGGGTTGCCCCACCCTGGTGAACACCTAAGACTCCACCCCTTACTATGTAACAGGCTCAATGAGAAAAAAAAAAAAAAAAATGGCCCAAATGAAGATCAGATCAAAGCTCCAGAAAAAATGCAACTAAGTGATGAAGAGATAGCAAATCTACCAAATGCACAGTTCAAAACACTGATAATCAGAGTACTCACAGAATTGACTGAATATGGTTGCAAATTAGATGAAAAACTGAAGACTGTGCTAAATTAAATAAAGGAAAATGTATAGGAAACCAACAGTGATGGGAAGGAAACTGAGACTCAGATCAATGGTGTGGACCAGATGGAAGAAATAAACATCCGACCAGAACAGAATGAAGAAATAAGAATTCTAAAAAATTAGAAGAGGCTTAGGAACCTCCAGGACTCCTTTAAACGTTCCAACATCCAAATCATAGGGGTACCAGAAGGAGAAGACAAACAGCAAGAAATTGAAAACTTATTTGAACAAATAATGAAGGAGAACTTCCCCAGTCTGGTGAAGGAAATAGACTTCCAGGAAATTCAGGAAGCTCAGAGAGTCCCAAGGAGAAACACACCAAGCCATAATTACATTACCTAAGATTAAAGATAAGGAGACAATCTTAAAAGCAACAAGAGAAAAGGAGACAGTTACCTACAGAGGAGTTTCCATAAGACTATCAGCTGATTTCTCAAAAGAGACCCTATAGGCAAGAAGGGGCTGGCAAGAAGTATTCCAAGTCCTGAAAGGCAAGGACATACACCCAAGATTACTCTATCCAGAAAAGCTATTATTTAGGATGGAAGGACAGATAAAGTGCTTCCCAGATAAGGTCAAGTTAAAGGAGTTCATCACCAAGCCCTTATTATATGAAATATTAAAGGGACTTATCTAAGAAAAAGAAGATAAAAAATATGAACAGTCAATGACAACAAACTCAGTTATTAACAATTGAAACTAAAACAAAAACAAACTAAGCAAACAAGCAGAACAAGAAAAGAATCACAGATACGGAGATCACATGGAAGGTTGATAACCCCTCACATGCAGGGGAGTGGGAAGGGGAGAGAGCGGGGAAAAGGTACAGAGAATAAGTAGCATAAATGGTAGGTAGAAGATAGACAGGAGGAATGTAAGAATAGTATAGGAAATGCAGAAGCCAAAAAGCTTATATGTACGACCCACGGACATGAACTAAAAGGGAATGTGGGTGGGAGGGGGGACTCAGGGAAGAGGGGATTAAAGGGAGGACAATGGGACAGCTATAATAGCATAATCAATAAAACATATTAAAAATAAATATTGACTAAAAGAGTTGGTGTATATAATAAGAGTGTAAGGAATAGGCTGAGGGGGACTTATTAATGTTATAAGATAGTGGTGGTGCAATCTTGAAAGATGCAGAGTGTTGCTGTCACTTTGCTAAGTGATCCCATGGTGAGGCCAGCTTAGATGTATTGCTTTATAAACCAGATGCATAACTAGAAATTAGAAATTTCTATGATACCTCCAAGAGAACCACCTAAAGAGGTCCTTTCATTTCTCCCTTTGCTAATTTTGATCTCCCATCAATACTAAAGGGAATGGAGGAACATGTCCCTGCATTAATTACAGAGCATTGATTACAATTAGCTCACTTTGGCAATACAACACCCCTTCACCCCAGGGTTCTTCAAATGCCTGCAAACTGGCTAGTCATTCACTTGCTAAGACCTTCATGGGGGTCAGGACTTCAGGCCAAGATGGAGCATAGGTGGACACACTGTGCCTCCTCACACAACAAAGCTCCAAAGCTAAAAACAATAGACAATAAGTACCCTCATAATCTAAAAAACAGGAAATAATCACATCAAGGACAGCCTTACAAAAAGGCTGCTATCACCCAGCACTCTCACCCCTATCACTAGAACAACCTACCTTCACTCAGAGATGTTTACCAGGCTATAAAACTTTTAACCCTAACTCTGCCACAAGATCAAGATAAATCAGCATGTTTGAGGAAATTTTGAATTTAGAGACTGGTACCTGCTTATCTAGTTGACTTTGGAAAGTGGAAAACAATCTGCATATGATAAATACCACACACAAAAAAAAGGGAAAACAGCAATTGGGCAAACTTCACTTTTAGGGTTTTACCTGGCAAAAGTTGGTAGGATGGTATTGAAGGAAGTTGGGTTCTACACAACTTCTCTTGAAGTGAGTAGATCCCAGAAGTAAGAGGCTATTGTAGGAGTTGAATCTGCAAACAGAAAATGAAGGGAAGATCAGAAGAAATATGCCTCAAAGAACATGGTTCCTATCATCCTATCACAGAAAAGGACATATCCCCACAAAAGGGTTCCAAAGCATCCACAAAGCACAAGCCCCTTGAGAGGCCAGCATATTGGTACCCAGCACTCCAGGACACCATGGCAGAATTATACCTCCAGACCCTATCCCTACCTTGGGAGGTAGGGATACTACCTTTTATCTTTCTTCCATCCTCCTCCATTCAAACCTGGAATCAGGAGCAGCAGCACTGAAATCAGAAATGGAACAGTGAGAGGACCAGGAGGGACCTTGAAATAATATGCCAGTCTCCCTTTCTAGTCAGGCCTGGGCTACAAAAAAAATGAGCAACAATTACATTGGATGTGAAATGAAAGTTTCGGTGTATACTGGACTTATTTAATGTAGACCAGACTTATTCATAGCTGAAAAAGAAACCGATTACTAAAAAAATCAGTATTCTCAAATTGAAACATTTTTTTGTTTTTTTAAATACTTAATAAAATTTTACCATGTATACAAGAACAATTTGTAAACTGGAACTTTTCAAATTCAAAGACTGATATGAAGCTCAGGAGTATGACATTATAGGATAGCTTTTTTTCCTTTTTATTGAATTTATTGGGATGAACTTGATCAACAAAATTATATACATTTCAGGTGTATAATTTCACAAGACATCATCTGTACACTATATTGTGTGTTAACCACCCCTAGTCTCAGTCCATCACTATTTATTCCCCCATGACCACCTCCACCTCTCCTACACTCCTGAAGATTTTTTTAAGCAGTAAGATTACCAAAGAAGTCATGAGGCAGGAAAGGAAAAACATGGTAAATAGAAGTGGTTGTCTTCAATAAATTCATTACATTAGTGCCAAACACTTCACTAGACATAGCAGGAAATACAAGATAAACATTATATGAAAACCTTATAGTCTAGTAGGAAAATGAGGACATATTCATGAATAGCTCTGACAGAACAAGGAAAATATATAGGTTATAAGAAAGAAAGGAGCACAATGTTATTGCACTGCTGATTCCATTTCTCTCCAAATGAATTTGATCACAACTCTTTTTTGCTTCTGTCCAAACATACAAGGTAAAGAAAAAAAAACCTATCCAAGGCTGAGAAAAAGAATTAAAGTGAAACAGACAAAAAAAAATATTTGTTTATTTGTTATAAAAGATTTTGGTTGAAGAGCTTTACATATGAGATTAGAATGAGTTTTTGGTTTTAATTATTTGTTTTATTTAGCCATATAAATATTATCCCTCGGTGTTGGCTGGTGTAGCTCAGTAGATTGAATGCTGGCCTATGAACTGAAGGGTTACCCATTCGATTCCCTGTCAGGGCACATGCATGGGTTCTGGGCTGGCCAGGTCTCCTGTTGGGGTTGTGTGAAAGGCAACTGATTGATCTTTCTCTCGCACATCAGTGTTTCTGTCCTTCCCTTTCTCCCTCCCTTCCTCTCTCTCTGAAAATAAATGGATGAAATGTTTAAAAAAAATTCATCTCTTGTTATCACAACTAATTGAGTTGTATATGAAAGAATTAAGTACTATAACTATTTTAAAGCCATATTAGGAAGCAAAATTATTGCTATTTACAAATAACAATAGTGCAAATATTTATAAAACCTAAGAAAATCAATTGAAAAAAATGATACATAAGTATGAAGGCTCAGTAAAGTAACTACATATTGATATATTTTAAAATTTAGTATTGTCTATGTACTAATGATAAACAGCTATTAAATATAATGGAAAAAAGGTAACATATTGTTAATTAAAATCATTGAGAGGATGTTACCACTGGCTGACCTCCGAACTGGACCCGGGCAACAGAAGTCTCATGACTCCCTCCCCTGTCCTTTGAATGTACACTCTGTCCACCATTCCCATAGTGAGATCCATTTTCAAGGACACAGGCTTAAGAGAGCAATGTGTTGTTGAGACCATCTGAATGGTACATGTGGCTCAGTTAAGGCCAACACATAAACTTTTATGATTCTGGCAAGCAGGGGTGGATATCTACTCATCTTGCAATCACCTAAAATAAGCCTCATACGTAAGTTCCCTGGCTTATTAAAACTGCCACCTACAAACCTGAAGTTGCTACCTTTTTCTTTGGCCTTCCATGTATGGGGGCCAATTTACAAGCCAACATATACAGAGTACCCCAAAATATCAATAAATAAGAATCACACTAATGAAATTTGCTAGGTCCCTATTTTTAAAAACTACTGATTTTTATTGAGACAGTATCTAGAAAGTATCAAGCTATTATACTGGTAGAAATTTTGTGTGCAATTTAATCTGGAACCAATAGATTTTGTCAGAATAAGATGCATGACCCATGCTAAGACATGATTCAATCAATGAGGATGCATAAAACATGCTACTTCACACATAGAGGTACCTACTGTTTATAGCTCTGCTACAATTTATGTCTTCATAACAGGAATTCTGAGAAAACTACTTCTTCAAAATTCTCATAATGGCAGATTTATAATTGTGAGCACTATGTTTATTAATATATTTCTGCCAGAAGAGTTTCCACTTTGATAAGGTATTGATGAGAACAAAATTCCCCACCTAGACTTGTACATGACTGATGATGGGAAGAATTTCCTTTGGCTTCTGGCTCTGCATATTCTCTCCTCCACTAGCCACATGTCTCCAGAGGCAGGGCTATAGGATGTGTTCATAAGGAAATATGATCTTTGGCCTTGCGTCTTTCCATTACAAAGTATATCCAAGCTATAGTCTTCAAGAGAATCCCTGGAAGCCTTACCTATCCTGGTACTGCTAAAAATAACTTAACTGTACATGTAAGTTACCCTGAACTTCAACATACATCTTACTAAACTCAAACTAAAAGATTTCCCACTTCAACTTCTCCTTAGCTAGGTATCGAAAATACCTGAGGGGCAATGTAATGGAAAGTAGTCAAAAGGGAATGTGGAAGGGGATATGGAATTTTGAACTGATGGAAGTTTAAACATACTTTTTCTTGGTATCATAACTATTTCTGGATGAATAAAAACAGAATTTTTCTTTCTGCCCATACTCATCTTTTTTCCCCAGTTCCTCCTACACTTGGAAGAGAAGGCAAGGAAATGATGGTATTTGTCTTGGCTGCATTCTGTTCATACTGAGCCAAGCTGTTGTTATGCTCTTGGTTACAGTGATTTTTATGCTGAGTGTGGATCATTCTATTTTTTATGTGATTTTCCCACCTACTCAATAAAAACAGCTTGTCTCTTGTTGATACAGTGAAATTTTAAAAGCTCTGATTTTTTTTTAATCTAATCTGATACCCTTCAATCTGGAAACAAGAAACAGAATATCAATTTTGTTGTCTTCGCTGTAATTACTACATTTTTTAAAACCCAAATTAGAGCAGACACACAACACTAGTTTGGGAGGCGGGGCCTGCAGTCCAAAAACCAGTTTCTCTTGTAAATTATCCTCAGAGCCTAAAATGAAGAAAAGGAACCTTAGAAGCACAAAAATGTAATCTAGTTGGCAGCTCATTGGGGCAATGATATCTTCAACTTTATTTTCTTTACACATGCTTCTTGCTACACAGGGTGTCTTATCCACTTCCATGGCTACAAACAAATTCTATGCTAGGACTTCCTCCTAAGCTCAAAAGCTATTAATCCAATTCCCATGGAACATTGTAACTCAGATAAAACATGTTTTATATATAACTTATCATCATTCCTTTCAAATTTGCTCCTCAAAATAGTGCCACCCATTCAGCCAATGGCATTATCATTCACTCTTTTGTTCAAACCAGAAACCTAGATACTGTCATATGATTCTCCATTTCAGTGATGAGCTAGAGCCAGTTCCTATTAGCTTGCAAAAGTTTATTGTGCACATCTCCCTCCAATTCCTCATTCTGTAATATCATATCGGTAGCTTGAAATTGGCCATGTTGGTTGTCATCAAAGTGATAAGAGATAGATTTTAGGGACTTCTGGCCATGATGGAGGCATAGGTAGATACACTGTGCCTCCTCACACAATGAAAAGAAGGATAACAACAAATTTAAACACACACACACGCACAAAAAAAAAACCCCACAAATGCCAGAATATCAAACTGTATGGAAGTCTGACAACCAAGGAGTTGAAGAAACATTCATCCAGACCAGTAGGAGGGGCAGAGATGGGCAGCCAGGATAGAAAGGACTCACAGCAAGACGGTGGCTGGAGGACCAGGAGAGGTGGTGACTGGCGGACTGGGTGGTCTCACTTTTGTGTGCTGATAAGCCAGGATAACAAACTGGGGAGTGAGACGGGCCCCACAACCCAGGATTCCAGCACAGGGAAATAAAGCCTCAAAACCTCTGACTGAAAAAATCTATGCGGCTTAATTTGGCAGGAGAAACTCCCAGCCTCAGGGGAGAGTGCATTGGAGAGACCCACACAGTCCTAGAATGTACCCAAAACCACTCACCTGGAAATCATCACCAGAAGGGCCCAATTTGCTTGTTGGTAGTGGAGGAAGTGACTGAAAGCTGGCCAAGAGCAGAGCAAGCAGCATTGTTACCACTTGGACACCTCCCCCACATACAGCACCATAATGCAGTGGTGTGGGTTGCCCTGCACTGGGGAATACCTAAGGTTCCATCCCTTACTATGAAACAGGTGCACCAAGATATTAAAAAAAAATGGCCCAAATGAGACAACAGATCAAAGCTCCAGAAAAAATACAACTATGAGATGAAGACATAGTCAACATATCAGATGCACAATTCAAAACACTGGTAATCAGGATGCTCACAGATATGGTTGAGTATGGTCACAAAATAGAGAAAAAGTGAAGGCTATGAAAAGTGAAATAAAAGAGAGTGTACAGGGAACCAACAGTGAAGGGAAGGAAACTGAGACTCAAATGAACAGTTTGGAGCAGAAGAAAGAAACAAACATCCAACCAGAACAGAATGAAGAAACAAGAATTTTAAAAAATGAGGAAAGCGTTATGAACCTCCAGACAAATATAAACATTCCAACATCTGAATCATAGGGTGCCAGAAGGAGAAGAGGAAGTGCAAGAAATTGAAATGTATTTGAAAAGATAATGAAGGAAAACTTCCTTAATCTGGCAAGGGTAATAGACTTCTAGAAAGTTCAGGAAGCTCAGAGAGTCCCAAAGAAGTTGGACCCAAGGAGAAACACACCCACGCATATCATAATTACATTACCCAAGATTAAAGATAAGGAGATGATCTTAAAAGCAGTAAGAGAAAAGGAGACAGTTATCTACAAAGGAGTTCCCATGAGACTGTCAGTTGATTTCTCAAAAGAAACCTTACAGGCAACAAGGGGCTGGAAAGAAGTGTTCAAAGTCATGAAAGGAAAGGACCTATACCGAAGATTACTCTATCCAGCAAAGCTATCATTTAGAATGGAAGGGCAAATCATGTGCTTCCCAGATAAGGTCAAGTTAAAGGAGTTAATCATTACCAAGCCCTTATTTTATGAAATGTTAAAGGGATGGTCTAAGAAAAAGATAAAAAATATGAACAGCAAAATGACAACAAACTCACAACTATCAATAACTGAACCTAAAAAGAAGAAAACAAGAAAAAAATAAGCAAACAACTAGAAAAGGAATAGAATCACAGAAATGGAGATAACATGGTGGGTTAACAGTGGGGGAAGGGGAGAGAGGGGGAAAAGTACACAGAATAAGAAGCATAAATCGTAGATACAAAATAGACAGGGGGAGGTTAAGGACAGCATAAGAAATGTAGAAATCAAAGAACTCATATGTACAACCTATGGACATGAAATAAAGTGGTGGAATGCTGTTGGGGGGGTGTGCAGGACAAAGGGTAATAAAGGGGGAAAATGGGACAACTGTAATAGTATAATCAATAAAATGTATTTTTTAAAAAGATAAGTGATATGTTTTGGCAAGTGTGTGGAGAAAAGGGGGACTCTTGTGCACTCTTGTTGAGAATGTAAATTGGTGCAGCCACTATGTAAAACAATAAGAAGTTTCCTCAAAAAATTAAAAATAAAATTACCATATGATTCAGAAATCCCACTTCTGGGTCAGATCCAAAGAAAGGGAAAATAGGATCTCAAAGCCCCCCCACTTTCATTGCACCACTATTCGTAGCAGTCAAGATATGGAAACAACCTAAATTTTCATCAGTGCATAAATGAATAAAGATATACAAAATGAAATGTTATTTATCCATAAGAAAAAAAATCCTGCCATTTATGATAACTTGGATGAACCCTAAGGGCATTATGCTAAGTGAAATAAGACAAGGACAAAGACAAATATTGTATTGGATCACATCACTAATATGTGTTATCTAAAAAAGCCAAACTCAGATAAACAAAGAGTAGATTGGTGTTACCAGAAACAAGGGTGTGGGGAAAATTGGAAGATATTTATTGGTCAAAGGGTACAAGCTGCCCTGGCTGGTGTGGCTCAGTGGATTGGGAACAGGCTGCAAATCACAGGGTTGCAGGTTGGATTCCCTGTCAGGGCACATGCCTGGGTTGCAGGGACCAGGTCCCCAGTACGGGGCGTACAAGAAGCAACCACATATTGATATTGGATTTGTTTGTTTGTTACCTCTCTTTCTCCCTCCCTTCCCCTTTCTAAAAAATAAATAAAATCTTAAGAAAAAAGGTACAAGCTTCCAGTTATAAAATTAAAAAGTTCTATGGATCTAATATACAATATAGTGATTATAACTAATAATACTATATTATATACTTGAAAATTGCTAAGAAAGCAGATCCTAAATGATCTTACCACACACACACAAAAGAAATGGTAATTATGTGATGAGATAGAGTGTAGGTTAATGCCATAGGGGTAATCATTTTGCAATATATAAATGTATCAAATCAAAATGCATTACCTTAAACTTGTACAATGTCAAATATCAACAATACCTCAAATGCTGGAAAATATAAAAATAAAAAATAAAAAGACTGGTGTGGCTCAGTGGTTTGAGTGCTGGTCAGTGAACCAAAGGGTCACCAGTTCAATTCCCAGTCAGGTCACATGCCTGGGTTGCAGGCCAGGTACCCAGTAGGGGGCACATGAGAGGCAACCACACATTGATGTTTCTCTCCCTCTCTTTCTCCCTCCCTTCCTCTCTCTAGAAATAAATAAATAAGTAAATAATTTTTTAAGTCAGCCATGGAGGGAGTATTTGCACCACAGAAATTGGAAAATGCTACAAATTGGGATTTGTTTGTTTGTTTTTCCTGGAGAGATGTTTGTTAAACACTTACCAAGACATCAATACCATCTTCACAATCCACAGCCAATTTGTTATTAAGTCATCATGTCACTTACTCTATTCAACATATTTGTAGAATTTCTCAACTCTTTAAGCCCACTGGCACCATCCATATTCAGGCCATCATCATCTGCTCTGTGGATTGCCAGTCTCCCTACTTCCAATCCATTTGCCATGCAACATTAAGAGTGAACCTTCTAAAATGCAGAACTGAATGCATCACTCCCCTATTTAAAGTTCCCAAATGGCTCTTTATTACCCTTAGGATTAAGTCCAAATTCCTTAACACAATGTATAAGCATTTTTACTTATTTATTCATCCACTCTTTTTGTAAATATTTGTCAAGCAGCTACTATGTGCCAGGCACTATTATAGCTGTAATGATAGAGCAGAGAGCAAGAGCTATCAAGTCCTTGTCCTCTTAGTATTTATACTCCAGTGGGGTAGTAAAAAGCATAAAAGAAATAAGTACATGCATGCATGTATTTTAATAAATGTCTTCAGGGAATAGATCAGAAAATGGAGAGGATTTTTTAGGTAACCCTCTCTCAAAGGTAGACCTGTATGATAAGCAGAGGTTTGTATGATAAGAAGGTAATCACGTAGGCAAAGGTCTGGGAGAAGAACAATCCAAGCAGAGCCAACAGCAAGCATATAGGTTCTGAAGTGAAATCCAACTTTATGATCTGAGCTGTGAATAAGGCACATCTCCAACCTTATTCATGTCTTGCCACACTGCCCTTTCCTCTTCTCATTTCGAATTGGAATTGTGTGCATCTCCAATGGTTTCTGCTGTTTATAAACTTTTTTCAGAGCATTCACCACCCTATAATCACTGACTTACTTCTCTGTTCACTATTATGTCCTAACATGGTGGTTGGTGCATAATAAAATATCCAGTGAATATTTGTCAAATGGCTATGTGAAATTAATTGGACCTTTTAAATAGAAATTGTATGTTTCCTTCTTTAAACTGAAACATTAATGCCTCAGGAAAGAAAATATGTTTCTTCAAATTTGGCAAAAAGAGAATGCAGCTCATTCAAAGAATTAAGGTTCACATCTTAGGAAACTTATTTACCTTTTTTTAATTACATTTTATTGAATATGCTGTCACAGTTGTCCCAATTTTTCCATTTTTGGACCCACCACTCAGCACTCCACTCTCCCTCTGAAAATCCCTACACCTTTGTTCATGTCCATGGGTCATGTGTATAAGTTATTTGGCTGCTCCATTTCCTATACTGTACTTTACATCACCATGACTATTCTGTAACTACTTATTTGTACTGCTTAATACCATCACCTCTTCCCTCATTCCTCCATACAACCCTCCCATCTGGCAACTATCAAATGCTCTCCATATCCATGATTCTGTCTCTCTTCTTGTTGTTTCCTTAGTTTGTTTTTTAGATTGTTGATACATGTTTATTGCCCTCTTATTGCTCATAGTTTTGATCTTCTTCTTTTTCTTAAATAAGTCCCTTAAACATTTCATTTAATAATAGTTTGGCAATAATGAACTCATTTAGTTTTTTGTCTGGGAAGCTCTTTATCTGCCCTTTAATTCTAAATTATAGCTTTGCTGGCTAGAGCAATTTTACCTGTAGGCCCATGCTTTTCATGAATTTGAATATTTCTTGCCAATGCCTTCTAGCCTGCAAAGTTTCTTTTGAGAAAACAACTGAAAGTCTTATGGGAACTCCCTTGTAGGTAATTAACTGCTTTTCTCTGGCTGCTCTTAAGGTTTCCTCTTTATCTTTAACTTTTAGCATTTTAATGTGATGTGTCTTCAAGTGGGCTGTTTGCATCTATCTTGTTTGGGATTCTCTGTGCTTCCTGGACTTGCATGTCTATTTTCTTCACCATTTAGGCAAGTTTCTTTCATTATTTTTTCAAGCAGATTTCCAATTTCTTGCTCTTTATCTATCCTCCCGGAACTCTTATGAGGTGAATGTTGGTATGCTTTAAGTTGTCCCAGAGGCTGCTTACACTATCCTCCTTTTGTGGGGATTTTTTTTCTCCTTGTGGTTCTGATTGGTTGTTTTTTGTTTCCTTATATTTCATATCATTGATTTGATTTTTGGCTTCATCTACTTTACTGTCGATTCCCTGTAAATTGTTATTTCCATTAGTGTATCCTTTACCTCTGCCTGGATCTTTTTTATGCCATTGAAGTACTCATTAAGTTCCTTGAACATCCTTATAACCAGTGGTTTGAACTCTGCATCTGATAGATTGCTTATCTCCTTTTCATTTAGTTATTTTTCGGGAGGTTTTTTTTTAAATTATTTTATTGTTGTTCAATTACACTTGTCTGCATTTTCCCCCACCACTCCAACCCACTTCAACAAAACCCACCTCCCTCCCTTGCTTCCACTCTCCCCCTTGGTTTTGTCCATGTGTCTTTTATAGTAGTTTCTGAAAACACTTTCCCCCATTGTCCCCTCCCCCATCCCCCAAAGCAGTTAATGTTAGATTGTTCTTAATTTTAATGTCCCTGGGTATATTTTGTTTGCTTTTTTATTTTGTTGACTATGTTCCAGTGAAAGGTGAGATTATATGGTATTTGACCCTCACCACCTGGCTTATTTCACTTAGCATAATGCTCTCCAGTTCTATCCATGCTGTTGCAAAGGGTAGGAGCTCCTTCTTCCTCTCTGCTGTGTAGTATCCCATTGTATAAATGTACCATATTGATCCACTCACTTACTGATGGGCACTTGGGTTGCTTCCAGCACTTGGATATTGTAAATTGTGCTGCTATGAACATTGGAGTGCATAGGTTCTTTTGCATTGGTATTTCAGGGCTCTTAAAATATTGTCCCAGCAGTGGAATTGCTGGGTCAAAAAGCAGTTCCATTTTTAGTTTTCTGAGGAAATTCCATACTGTTTTCCACAGTGGCTGCACCAGTCTGCATTCCCAATGACAGTGCACTAGGGTTCCCTTTTCTCCACATCCTCACCAACACTTGTTTGTTGATTTATGATTTTTCAGGAGTTTTGATCTGTTCTTTTGTTTGGGTCATGTTTCTTTGACTCCCCATTTTGCTAGCCTCATTGTGTTTGTTTTTATATATTAAGTAGAGCTATGACTCTCTGTCTTGGTAGCGTGACCTAATGTAGTACTTGTCCTGTAGGATTCAATGGCATAGCCTCCCTATCACACAAACTGGGTACTCAAGGTACACCCTCTGTGTTGGCTGAGTACACCCTCCTCTTGTAGTTGAGCCTTGATTGCTGTTGGCATGGAAATGAAGGATTTTATGCAGGCCTGTTAGCTGCAAGGACTGGCTATGACTACTGACCCCCAACCACCACCCTCCATGGAGGATCAGCTGTGCAGGGGCAGGGTGGTGGTGGTCCAATGTGATTTGTAGTTTTCCACTGGGTTTTCAGGCTCTGGAGTATTTTGGGTGTTGCAGACAAGAGTCATCTACTACCTATGTCCTGTCCAAGGCCATCTAGCATGAGCTACCTAGCAATCTGCAGATGGCTGCTACTTGTGCTGGGCTTGGAGGCTCTCAGGTAAAGCCAAACTGTGATCCAAAACTGACTGCTGCTAGTGCCAGGCCTGGGGCCACTTAGGCAGTGGTACAAGGGCTGGGGGCTTGCTGAGGCCAGCTGTTGCTTGTTTGAGAGGATTTAGAAACATATGAAACCTGAGCCAGGACCAGCCATCTATGAGGAAAAGCCACTGTTGACAGCTTGGATGGACCCGTAAGTTAGTTGGGTGGAGCCACAGAGAATCCCCAGGGTGGGGCAGTGTGAGCCAAGTTGATGGAGTCTCAAGTACGGCCCCCACCTTCCAGCTCAATGGCCCTGTGACTCTGTGGGAGGAGGGCTCAAAAAAAAAAAAAAAACACTGGCCTCTGCCCATCGTTCTGTTTGGGAAAAAACTGACCCCAGCTCTCATACTGTTGCCAGACACGTCATTTCTTACTCATATGCCACTGATGACCTTTAAGCTGCCAGCCCAGAGCTGGAGCCCAGAGGGAGTGGATCTGAGTAAGTCTGTTTACGGCCATTTCAAGAGGAATTGCTTTGGATTCTAGTAGTTACTTCTATTGACTCCAATCCCACTGGTTCTTATGGCCAGAAGTTATGGAGGCATATCTTTTTGGCACTGGAACCTTGGGCTGGGGTGTCCTGGCATGGGGCTGGGACTTCCCACTCCTGAGCTATCCCTCCCAAATTTTTATTCACAACATATGAGTGTAGGACCAGCCCATTCTGCATCTCCATGTCTTCACATCTCCTACCTGGATGGATGTAGTTTCTTTACTTCCATAGTTGTCAGACTTCCATTCAACTACATTTCTGATGGTTCTGAGTCATGGCTGTTCTATGACTTAGATGTAATTTTGATGTGGTCATGTAAGGAGGCAAGTCATGTTTGTGTTTGCCTCCATCTTGACTGAAAGTCATTGACCTTTCTTAAAAGTATTTTGAAAAGATTCAAGGGGAGATACCTTCAGAAAAATTTTGATATTAGAATAAAGCCTGTCTGTAGAAGCAGATTCACTATGGAAAAGTACACGGACCTCTAAATCAAGGCAACGGCTCTCAAGAAATCTTTGACATCAAAAGGTAATGAGACATTTCAAGTCTGTGTTTACATAATTTCTGCTAATATCCAATTGCCAAAAGCAAATCACATGATCAAGACCAAAGTCAAGAGACAGGAAATACACATAATCTCTACTGGGAAGAGCTCCAAAGTCACATGGCAAAGAGTGTGGATACACAAAGAGTTGAAGAAATGGGAACAATTCAATCTACCACAAGTGTACAATTTTTTAAAGTTCCAAAACAACCACAGCTGCTATCATGGCTTCATATAGAATTGAACCTGGCCATGTGAAAATTACTAACATAATACACTGCAAAATGTTCACAGAAAAAGAAATGTGCTAAATTGGAGCACACTAAAGTGGAAAGTGAATTACTGTGAATTCCTGTTTTATTTGATGGTTAAAAAGCCACTACAAACATGAAGATCCTCTGGCTGTCCCAGTAAGAGCCATACAATATTATTATACAGTAATGAATCCTACCAAAAATGGTATAATGAGTTGAAAACAGCATTAAATGTCCTATCCATTCGTAGCTTTGAAAGAACATATTGTGGGACTGTATCTCTGACATTCTTATGTTTGTCATTCATATATATTCATCAAAATTCATAATAAACCACAGACTAAATTTATTAAGAATTTACTATATGATAGGTATATTGCTAAGCACTTTTAATGCATTTCCTCATTTAATCTTTAATATACACCCATAAGACAGATATCATTTTTATAATACCTATTTTACCACTGAGAAAATTAAGTCATATAGAGGTTAAATAACACCCAGGAAATGGGAAAACTGGGGTTTGAACCTAGATTATCTGCCTCTGGAGATTGTATCCTCTTAACTATGCTTGTATGTTAGAGTTCTAAAGGGTAGAGACAGACCATACTTAGTAAAACCCAAATCCCTACTTCCTCAGACTTCCTTCTGCATTCTGAAGATAAGCGTAGAACACATATGTGTACATGAGAACACAAATACTGGAGTGAGGCTTCCTAGATCCTAATTCATGCTCTTCCATTCATGAGCTCATAAGCAGGATTTTGCCTTCAATGAGCTTCAGGTTTTTTCCAGCTAAAGCACATGTAGCAATAAGAACTCTTCAAGGAATTGTTTTAGAAATTGAAAGGGATCTTGCCTGTAGAGCACTTGGCATGGTGACTTGACACATAGTAGACTAACAATGTATCTTTTTAAAATATCAACATGGTCAGAGAAAATCTCTACTTATAATTTTAAATTTAAGCCACACTTATACTATGATCTTTTCTTTGATGTAGCTTTAAGCATTTCTTCCAAAAAGCAAAAAGTACTTATTGCTGCCAAATGACTGCTATTTTCTAACTTCAGACTCTCTGAGACTCTGAAAGCATCTTCAAGAGTATCTTCAGATAATTTGCACCCAGTCCAAATCTGGCTTTCATTAGCCATTGAAATCAAAGGCATATTCAAATAAAAGAATAAAAGAGACATTTTCTAAATTTAGACTTACATTAGCATGTAAGAGATTCTGAATCAGCAAAAAAAAAAAATCTTTTTTTAAGTCAACCTAAACCTCTGACTAAATTAATAAGAGACAAGTTTGACCTTTAAAATACTAAGAAATACAGTACCCAGTGTAATTCTTATTCATCCCCAGGACAAACCATTCTCATAGTAAATTATGGCACTAACAGCTGGCTGCCAATGAAGTGAACTATTAATTGTATGCCTGATATAAATCAATATAAGTAATGAGCAATTGTCTTCAACCTATAGGTACATAGATCGTACATTGCAAAATAATTTAAGGATGACTGTAAGCCCTCTCAGACTACATGTCATTTGGTCTTTACTAAAGACACAGAAAAAATGAATGCATATTGAAAACCATCTATCCAGTGTCTATGCAGCAAACTTCTAGTCATCTCTATGAAAATAGCAGTAGGAATAACTTCTATTGTGTATTCCAAATAAACACCTTCTTTACTTTTTACAAATCCCAGGGGAATCTGTGAAACAGGCTTCAGGGTGTCACTACTTTATGATCTCAAACTCACAAAATTCCCTCTCTGTCAATCACCTTCTACTTTTCCTACACTCTCCTTTCTACAAGACTTGCTCTCCATTAAAGCCTACAGGCTTCTTGTTTTCTTTTTAATGAAGTATATTTTATTGATTTTGCTATTACAGTTGTCCCATTTCTCCCCTTTTCTTCCTTCCACCTTGTACCCAGATTCCCTCCAGCAACCCCTTCTGCCAGTTTACGTCCATGGATTGTGCATATACGTTCTTTGGCTTCTCCATTTCCTACACTATTCTTAACCTCTCTCCTGTCTATTTTGTACCTACCAATTATGTCTCTTAATTCATGTACCATTCCCCCACTTTACCCCTTCCCTCTCCCTGCTAGAATTGTGTTGAATCTATAGATTGCTTTGGGTAGCAAGGGCATTTTAATGATATTAAATCTTCCTATCCATGAACACGGTATGTGATTCCACCTACTTGTATCTTCTTCAGTCTCTTTCTTCAGTATCATAATTTTTTAAGTACAGGCCTTTTACATCCTTGGTTAGTTGTATTTCTAAATATTTTGTTCTTTTTGGAGTGATTGTGAATGGGCTTGTTTTCTTAATTTCCCTTTCTGATAGTTCATTATTGGCATATAAAAATGCATCTGATTTCTGGATACTAATTTTTCATCCTGCTACGTTACCAAACTCATTTGTTCATTCTAGTAGTTTTTTGGTGGAATCTTTACTGTACATAAAGTTTTCTACATACAGTATCATGTCATTTGAAAATAAAGACAGTTTTACTTCTTTTCTAATTTGGATGCCTTTTATTTCTTCTCTGATTGCTGCAGCTGTGATTTCCAGCACTATGTTGCTTAAGACAAGTGAAAGCAGACATCCCTGTCTTGTTCCCAGTCTTAAGGGGAACACTATAGGGAACTGGTCTGCTTGACAATGGCAAATGTAGCATAGCCCTATCAGAAAACCAGCAGGTGTGAGTCGGCACACAGGAGCCAAACCCACAGATCAGTTTTCTCATGGGAAACCAGGCCCGCATTATACCTAGGCTACTTTGAGGCTTGCTTTTGCTAAAACTCACTCACCCTGAATTGAAGCTGCAATTGTTTACTGCATATCATTAAAGTAACTTCCTAAAGTCTGTGCTAATTCTCCCAAGGACAGAGTGTAACCAGACCAATGACTCTTACCATTCCCTTGCATTTGCAACATTTTTTCCTTGTTAATCTGTTAGAAGTAATCAGTAACATCCTTTCCTTTGTTAATCTGTAAAAATAATCACCTAAAGCAAACCTGAGCATAATGAATGAGAACCTCCTTTGATGTATGCTAATAGAAAGCAATAAAAGCCTCTCCAGGCAAGGGTCAGGGCACTTTCTCACTCAGAGAGTGGCCATGCCATCCCTTTTTCTCCACAGGACTTCTGCAGTCTGTGTGAATTTGTTCATCTCATCCACAACATAGAGACCCCACTGTAAGGAGTCCTCATCAGAACACTTATATTTTTTCCCTTTTGAGTATGATACTAGCAGTGCGTTTGTCATATTTGACCTTTATTATGTTGAGGTATATTCCCTCTTTTCCCACTTTTATGAGAGCATTAATCATAAATAGGTGCTGGATTTTAACAAATGCTTTTTCTGCATCTATTAATATGATTATATGGCTTTTTATTCTTTGTTTTGTTTATGTGGTGAATCACATAAATATTATGCAGTATTGATTTGCAAATCTTGTGCCAACCTCACATTTCCAGAAAAATCCTACTTGATCATGGTGTATGATCTTTTTGATGTATTGCTGGATCTGATTTCCTAATATTCTGTTGAGGCTTTTACCATCTATGTTCATCAGTTATATTGGACTATAATTTTCTTTTCTTTTCTTTTCTTTTTTTGTAGTTTCTTTATCTGCTTTTGGAATCAGGATAATGCTGGTCTTGTAAAATGAGTTTGGGAGTCTTCTCTTGAATTTTAGGAAATAGTTTGAGAAGGAGAGGTAAAGTTTATCTGTGAAGCCATCTGGTCCAAGGCTTTTGTTTGTTGCGAGTTTTTGTTTTTGTTTTTTTTTAATTACTGCTTCAGTTTCTTTAAATGTAACCTGTCAAGGCGGATTCTCTCTTTCTTCCTGATTTAGTTCTGGAAGATTGTGTTTTTAGGAATTTATTGATTTCATTCAGGTTGTTCAATTTGTTTCTATATAGTTGTTCATAATATTTTCTTACAATCCTCTGTATTTCTTTGGCATCAGTTGGTATTTTTCCCTTTCATTTCTGATTTTATTTATTTGGGTCCTCTCTCTTTTTTCTTAATGAGTCTGATTAAAGTGTGTCAATCTTATTTACCTTTTCAAAGAGCAAAGTCCTTGGTTTTACTGATCTTTTGTATTTTTTTAGACTTTATTTTGTTTATTTCTGCTCTGATCTTTGTTATTTCCTTTCTTCTACTCACTTTGGGCTTTCTTTGTTGTTCATTTTCAAGTACCTTTAAGTGTACAGTTAGATTGTTTATTTGAGCTTCTTCTTGTTTCTTACAGTAGGTCTATAATGCTATGAATTTCCCTCTTTAGCTTTGTTTTCTTCTTTTCTTTTTCATTTTAAATAAGCTGGATTTTTAAAATTTTCTTTTAATCATTGTTCAAGTACAGTTTTCTCCCCTTTACTCCCAATCAAGAACACCCACCCCCCTCCCAATTCCCTCCCATTACCACCCTCGCCCTAGTTTTTGACCATGTGTCTTTTAACTTTGTTCCTGTAAACCCTTTTCCCCTAAAACTCCCTCTTCTCTCTACTCTGGTCACTTTCTGCCTGTCCTCTATTTCAGTGTCTTTAACTATATTTTGCTTGTTTCTTTGTTTTGTTGTTTAGGTTCCTGTTAAAGGTGAGATCATATGGTATTTATCTTTCACTGCCTGGCTTATTTTGCTTAGCATAATGCTTTCCAGTTGCATCCAAGATGTTGCAAAAGGCAGGAGCTCCGTCTTTCTTTCTGCTGCATAGTATTCCATTGTGTAAATGTACCATTGTGTAAATAGTTTTTTGATCCATTCATTTACTGATGGGCATCTAGGTTGCTTCCAGCACTTAGCTATTGTAAATTGTGCTGCTATGAACATTGGGGTGCAAAGGTTCTTTTGGATTGGTGTTTCAGGGTTCTTAGGATATAGTCCCAGTAGTGGAATTGCTGGGTCAAAAGGCAGATCCATTTTTAGTTTTCGGAGGAAGTTCCATACTGTTTTCCACAGTGGTTGTACCAGTCTGCAGTTCCACCAACAGTGCACTAGGATCCCCTTTTCTCCACAACCTCTCCAACACTTGTTGTTTGTTGCTTTGTTTATGATGGCCATTTTGACTGGTGTGAAGTGGTATCTCATTGTGGTCTTACTCTGCATCTCTCTGATAGCTAGTGATATTTAACATCATTTCATGTGATTTTGGATGTTCTGTATGTCCTCCTTGGAGAAGTATCTGTTCAAGTCCTCTGCCCATTTTTTAATTGGGTTGCTTGTCTTCTTAGAGTATAATCGTGTAAGTTCTTTATATATTTTGGAGATTAAGCCTTTATCTGAAGTATCATTGGCAAATATGTTTTCCCAGACAGTTGATTCTCTTTTTATTTTGATACTGTTTTCTTTAGCTATGCAGAAGCTTTTTATTTTGATGAGGTCCCATTTGTTTATTCTTTCCTTTATTTCTCTTGCTCTAGGGGACATGTCAGTAAAAAAGTTTTTGCATAATATATCTGAGATTTTCCTGCCTATGTTCTCCTCTAGTACTTTAATGGTGTCATGATTTATATTTAAGTCTTTTATCCATCTTGAGTTTATTTTTGTGTAAGGTGTAAGTTGGTGTTCTAGTTTCACTTTTTTGCACGTAGCTGTCCAGTTCTCCCAGCACCATTTGTTGAAGAGGCTATTTTTACTCCATTTTATGTTGCTGCCTCCTTTGTCAAATATCAAATGACCATAGAGACTTGGGTTTATTTCTGGGCTCTCTGTTCTGTTCCATTGGTCCATGTGCCTGTTTTTATGCCATTACCAGGCTGTTTTGATTACCGTGGCCTTGTAGTATAGTTTAGTGTCCAGTATTGTGATCCCTCCTACATTACTCTTCTTTCTCAAAACTGCAGTAGATATTCGGGGTCATTTATGGTTCCATATAAATTTTTGAAGTGTTTGTTCTATGTCTGTGAAATAAGCCATTGGTACTTTAATAGGTATTGCGTTGAATGTGTACATTGCTTTGGGTAGAATGGACATTTTAATGATATTCATTCTCCCAATCCATGAACATGGTATATGTTTCCATTTGTTTGTGTCTTCCTTGATTTCTTTCCCCAGTGGTATATAGTTTTCTGAATACAGGTCTTTTACCTCTTTGGTTAAGTTTATTCCTAGGTATTTTATTTTTCTGTTTGCTATTTCAAATGGGATTTTTTCCTTGATTTCTGCTTCTGCTGTTTCACTGGTGGTGTACAGAAATGCCTTTGATTTCTGGATATTGACTTTGTATCCCACTGTTTTGCCAAATTCGTTTATTAGGTCAAGCAGTTTTTTGGTAGAGTCTATAGGATTTTCTACGTACACTATCATGTCATCTGCAAACAATGACAGTTTTGTTTCCTCCTTTCCGATTTGGATGCCTTTTATTTCCTTTCCTTCTCTGATTGCTGTGGCTAAAACTTCCAATACAATATTGCATAAAAGTGGTGAAAGTGGACAGCCTTGTCTTGTTCCTGTTCTTAGTGGAAAAGATTTTAGTTTTTGCCCATTGAGTATGATGCTGGCTGTAGGTCTCTCATATATGACCTTTATTATGTTGAGGAATGTTCCCTCTATTCTCACTTTGCTGAGTGTTTTTATAATAAATGGGTCCTGTACCTTATCAAATGCTTTTTCTGCATCTATTGAAATGACCATGTGATTTTTGTCTTTGCTTTTGTTTATGTAATGTATTACATTTACTGATTTGCAAATATTGAACCATCCTTGCATCCCTGGGATGAAACCCACTTGGTCATGGTGGATGATCTTTTTAATGTATTGTTGGATGCAGTTTGCCAGTATTTTGTTCAGGATTTTAGCGTCAATGTTCATCAGGGATATTGGCCTGAAGTTTTCTTTCTTTGTTGTGTCTTTATCTAGTTTTGGAATTAGGATGATGTTGGCCTCATAAAAAGAGTTTGGGAGTCTTCCATCTTTTTGGATTTTTTGGAATAATCTGTGAAGGATAGGGGTTAGTTCTTCCTTAAATGCTTTGTAGAATTCTCCTGTGAAAACGTCTGGTCCAGGGCTTTTGTGTGTTGGGAGTTTTTAAATTACTGCTTCAATTTCTTTTGCTGTTATTGGTTTGTTCAGTTTTTCTGCTTCTTTTTCATTGAGTTTTGGAAGATTATATTTTTCTAGAAACTTGTCCATTTCATGTAGGTTTTCAAATTTCTTGGCATACAGTTCTTCGTAGTAATTTCTTACAATTCTTTGTATTTCTGTGGTATCAGTTGTAATCTCTCCTCTTTCATTTCTGATTGTGTTTATTTGGGTCTTCTCTCTTTTTTTTTCTTGATGAGTCTGCTTAAAGGCTTGTCGATTTTGTTTATCTTTTCAAAGAACCACCTCCTGGATTCATTGATCCTTAGAATTGTGCTTTTAGTCTCTATGTCATTTAATTCTGCTCTGATCTTGGTTATTTCCTTCCTTCTACTTTCTCTGGGCTGTGTTTGTTGTTGTTCCTCTAGTTCTTGTAGATGTAGGGTTAGGTTGTTTGTTTGAAATATTTCTATCTTTTTTAGGTATGCCTGTATCGCTATGAACTTCCCTCTCCAGACTGCCTTCACTGGGTCCCATAAGTTTTGGGTTGTTGTGAGTTCATTTTCATTTGTTTCCAGAATCCTTTTGATTTCTTCCCTAATTTCATCCTTGACCCATTCATTGTTTAATAGCATGCTATTTAATCTCCATGATTTTGAATGTTTTGGGTTTTTTTCCTAGTTTCATTCCCTTGTGATCAGAGAAAATGCTTGGTATGATTTTTATTTTCTTGACCTTGTTGAGACTTGTTTTGTGTCCTATCATGTGGTCTATCTTTGAAAATGTTCCATGTACATTTGAAAAGAATGTGTATTTAGCTTCTTTTGGATGGAGGGCTGTGTAAATATAAGTTAGGTCCATTTCATCTAGGTTATTGTTCAATGCCACGATATCTTTGTTGATATTTTGTTTGGAAGATCTGTCCATTTTTGACAGTGGGGTGTTAAAATCCCCCACTATAATTGTTTTGCTGTCAATATCTTTCTTGAAGTCCTCTAGGATTTTCTTTATGTATTTGGGTGCACCTATATTGGGTGCATATATATTTACAATATTGATGTCTTCTTGGTGGATTCTTCCTTTGAGTATTATGAAGTGCCCTTCTGGGTCTCTCTTTATGACCCTTTTTTGGAAGTCTATTTTGTCTGAAATGAGTATTGCTACCCCGGCTTTTTTTCCCTGCCCATTTGCTTGGAAAATTTGTTTCCAGCCCTTCACTTTCAGCTTGTGCAGGTCTTTTATCCTGAGGTGGGTCTCTTGTAGGCAGCATATGTGTGGGTCATGTTTCCTTATCCATTCAGCTATTCTATGTCTTTTGATTGGAGCATTTAATTCATTTACATTTAAGGTTATTATTGATAGGTACTTATTCATTGCCATTTATGTAAGTGTGTTCCTCTCTCTCTTTCTCTTTTCCTTCCTTTCCTTAAATCAGACCCTTTAGCATCACTTGCAGAGCTGGTTTTGTGGAGGTATATTCTTTTAGACTTCTTTTGTCTGGGAAGCTCCTTATTTGGCCCTCTATCTTGATTGAGAGCCTTGCTGGGTAAAGTAGCCTTGGTTGTAGACCTCTGGTTCTCATTACTTGGAATATTTCTTGCCATTCTCTACTGGCTTGAAGTGTTTCCATTGAGAAATCAGCTGTTAGCCTTATTGGGGCTCCCTTGCATGTTACTTCCTGTTTCTCACTTGCTGCCTTTAATATTCTTTCTTTGTGTTGAAATTTTGCCATTTTAATTATGATGTGTCTTGAGGTGGGCCTCTTTGGGCTCCTCTTGATTGGAACTCTTTGTGTTTCCTGGATTTGTGTGACTCTTTCTCTCATCAAATTAGGGAAGTTTTCCATCATTACTTTTTCAAGTAGATTTTCTATCCCTTGCTCTTCATCTTCTCCTTTTGGTATCCCTATTACATGGATATTATTTCATTTCATATTGTCTTGCATTTCTCTTAATCCCTCTTCATGTTTTCCGAGCCTCTTTTCCTTTTCTTGTTCTTTCTGGGTGTTTTTTTTTTCTACTTTGTCCTTCAATTCGCTGATCCGATCTTCTGCTTCATGAATCCTGCTTTTCGTTCTTTCTACTGTGTTCTCCAGTTCAGAAATTGTATTCTTCACTTCATCTTGGCCTTTGTTAATAGTTTCTATTTCCTTTTTCATACTGATATAGTTTGCAGTGAGATCATTGTAGCTTCTCTGTAGTTTCTGGAAGTTCATTGTGAGCTCATTGAGCTTACTGATAATCATTGTTTTGAATTCAATATCTGATAGTTGAGTTGCCTCTATTTCATTTAGCATTCCTTCTGAGGCTTCCTTCTTTCCCTTCATTTGTGGATTGTTTCTTTGTCTTCTCATTGTTCATGGGACTCTTCTTGTTAACCTCTGTTTCTTAAATTAATCTGTTCTGGTTCCCTGTGTTTATGGTGTAAACTTCTGTGGTAGAATACCTGTGAGATTCAGTGGTGTAGTCTCTTTTGGGTATCCTGGTGTTCATAGCTTCCCCCTACTCTTTTTTGTGATCAGTTGGAGGAGTAAGGCAAAAATGGGTTAAGACAGCAAGCCAGTATTCTATGATATTTACAGTAGCAGCCAGTAGAGAAGAGATGGGAGATCCTTTGGCTAAGTATAGTGTTAACCATGATCTTCCACCCCACTATCCATGTTTTAGAAAGTATGGAAGGAAGATAAGACTCTTAGTGGGAAAAGGTTTTTAGTTGGATCTAGAAAGCTGTGAGTCTGTGGTAGGTCAGATTCTGAGGTAAGGTGGGAATAAAGAATAGTAAATAGAAGTAGTGTGTAAAAGAATAGAGATAACCCCTACACTAATAGAGTTTAGGAAATTGCGAAGTGAGCTGATATCTGGGAGGGGTTTTAAGTTGTATTTACAAGTGTATGGAATAAGTCTTATTTACAGTAATATTGAAGCAACAATCTTGTGGCAGATTCTATGAGGTCTAGATAACAAGAATAAGGAGTATAGCATCTTGAGTGGTGTACTAATGGAACCCAAGTGAGGGACAGTAAATTGTCAACACACTGTGAATGAGATAACAGGGAGAACCTATGAAATGACAGTACAACCAGCCAAGCAAAGAAGATTATACAGAAAAAAAAAGTACCAAAATACTATTAAAATAAAAAATGTCAGAAAATAGAGAAAAAGATAATATAAATTTGCAGTAATTTGCAGGCAAAAAAAAAAACAAAAACAGAAGATGGACTGCAGTAGAGACAGATTTGGAGTGGAAGTAATAGCACTAGGATGGGAGGAAGAGAAACATAAGGAATTGGGAGATATAAAAATAATGAGTTAAAAAATAAAAAGTTGCTTAATAAACAAAAACAAGATAAAATCAAACAATCAGACAACAACTGGATAAGTGGGGGGAAAAGAAAAGAAAAAAAAAGAGGGGGAAAAAAAGAAAAGAAAAAAGAGAGAGAAAAAAAAACCCTCTTGTTGGTTTCTAACTGGCCAAACCAGTTTTTCTGCTTTTGCTGGCTTCAGCAGGCTGAAGGGTGGTTAGAATGCTTTTCACCCTTCTCAGTCAGAACTCAATCAGTCTCCGATACTATTTCCAGGGCTAGCCACAGGGCTTGGCAGGGTGCAAGTTCCCGAGATGGCAAGGGGTCGCACCCCCTCCCCCAACTTCGCCACCACAGGCTCTACGTTCTGCAAAGCACCCGCCTCTCCTCCGGGTTCACAGTGCACCCTCCCGGGACTGCAAGGAGTCCAGCGCTTCCCCGCTGCGGGCTCTACGTTTGTGCAAAGCACCACCTCCCCTCGGGGTTCAGAGTGCACCCTCCAGGGATTGCAAGGAGTGGCTCACTTCCCCTCCATGGGCTCTACATTCACGGGAAGCACCGGCCTCTCCTCCAGGTTCATGGTGAACACTCCGGGGGACTGGGAGGGGTCATGCACTTCCCTTCACCACCGCCATGGGCCCCAGGAACTCATGAAGTGCTGCGGTCTTTTCTGGGTTCACCATTTGAGAGTCAGGTATCCTGGCGGGGTGCGCGCCCACAGGAGATCCCCCCCCCCTCCAGAATCCCTTCCCTTGTTCAGGGCCGTGGGGTCTCACTCTTCCCCAAAACCACACACTCACCAAGTTGGGTGCATGGGTGCACACGGCAAGGCCTCCCTTGGTCCGACAGACTGGGGTACTCACTCTTCCCTGGGAAGTGCACGGGTGCCGACAACTCCTGCGTGACTGTCTCTCCTCCCTCACTCTCCACTCTGCACCTTCACACAAGAAGGCCTCCACTGCTGCTTCTCAGACCTTGTTGTCTGGGGAGGGAGCAGCGACTCAGCTCTCCCTAAGTGCCCTGAGACAGACCCAGGAGCACCGGGCCTGCTCTCCACACCTATCCCAGGGCCCTTATTATCCCGAAGCAGTCCTCTTACTGTCTGTTTATTCAATGTCTGGATAATTTTTGATGTCCTGTTTTCATAAATGTTGCAATATCAGTGGTCTCCTGCTCTATTCCTCCTCAGATTGGCCAAATTCTCCCCCGTGCAGTGGGGAAGGGGGTCACGATTCCTCCAACAAGGCCACCATCTTCCTGAATCTCAGCTTTGTTTTCTTCTTGTTCCACAGATTTTGGGTTGTTGTGTTCTCATTTTTACTTGTTTCATGGTATCTTTTGATTTCTTCCTTGATATTGTTATTGACCCATTGGCTGTTTAAAAACATGGTATTTAGCTTCCTTATTTTATATTTTTGAGTATAGTGATGTAACCAAGCAAAGTGGGGCCCATGCACATGGTGCCTTGCTGTATGACCCAACAATTAGTGTTGGAGGAAACAGGATTTTATTTATAGGAGTGAAACTTTCATGGGTGGGGGGGGTTAGGAGCACTTTTTCTCAGAACCCCATTCTCCCATGAGACCCAGCACTTCCCTTGCTCCCCACCAGGCTATAAGGCAAAACCAAACCTAATAGTTCCCTATATCCTTATCTGTTCTTAAATGAGCTATGCAAATAGGTCTTCGTGCCCTCTGGAAATGCACTTGTGGGTTTCAAAGTTACCATCCTCTCACAGCAGCTCTCTCCTTCAGGATCTGGGGTATGTTGTCCTTACCCCAGATCCTGGGGAATAGTCCAGGAAGACATGAGCCATGTTACACTGGGCTGTGGTGAAGTCCAGGAGTCACAAGTCCCAAGAAAGTGGCTTCTCTGTATGTCCTTCAGAGAAGCAAATATCCACAGTCTCAGTATTCCCAGTCACAGTTCAGCATTCCAGGCATCTGCCACTAATCTGTGTTTGGTTAAGTAGGCCTTTGCAATTCCCAGCACAATAAGCCATGCCACCATGTTCTCCAGGCAAGTTTCCCAGCAGGTCTCCTCTTTTTTACTCCAGCTCCCTCCTTACTATATCAGGCTGCGTGGCAGAAACCTAACTACAAACTGCATAGCTGACTGCTGCTTTCTCTCTCAGACCTCATGGCTGAATCCCTCATGGCTCCTTCCTCATGGCTGCCTGTTCAGAGGAGCAGATGTAGCTCCTCCCTCACTACCAGCAGTATGGCTGAAACTCTCACATGGCTACCCCCATCACTACATACATACACAAGTGCTACCTACTCTCTCAGCCCTCATGGCAGACCAGCCTTCCAAACCACCTGGCTGCATTTTTATTTCTCCAATGATAGGCCAGCTCTCTGCCCACCTTTATTTTAAATCCTGACCCAGAGCTTCGTACATGACCTCCTATCCAGCTCCTCCCACAATGCGCTACATTTACCTATTTCCCAGAACTTCTACTTTCTCTCAGATGCCATCTTTAGTTAGGGCAAGAGTTTCCATGATACAGGGGCTTCCAGGGAGAGCATTCACCTCCCCTGGCTATGTTATGAGTCCCTGAGTGCTCAGAGTCTCATAGACACCTTTCACCTTTTATTATGCTAAGTATCTGAAGCCATATCATCTGCTTCCCCCATTCCCCACCCCCCAACCATGGGCTATGGGGAATTTTAGGGCACCCTCACTCTGCGCCCCATTTCAGTGATATAACTGCTTTAAAATCTCTGTTGAAATTTTGACATCTGAGATGTTGTATGATTGGTCTCCTTTAATTGACTTTTCTCTTGAAAGTTCATCATATTTTCTTAATTTGGTGCATATATTGAGTACTTTTGGATTGCCTTCTAAACATTGTAGATGATACATTCTAGAAACCCTGAATTTTATTTTCTTCTGAAGACTGTTCACATTTTACCAGGTATTTTACCTGGATGAACTCAAACTTCAGCTTCTTTTTTTTTCTGTTGTGGTGGCAGATTAAATTGCTATTAAATTTTCTTAAATGGGCTAAATGGAGTCTATCTCAAATAGATATGGGTTCAAGCATCAGACAAAGATTTTTAAATGTTTACACCAGATTTTGGGGTTAGGGGTCCCCATTCATTGGCTGTCACCTCTCTGAAATTTCTCCTACCAGTTTCCAGAAGGTATGGTTGTGCTGATCCTCATCTTCTGTTTCTTGAATCCAGCATGTCTGGGATTTTCCATGAGTTTTAGTAGTTCTGTCTAGTGTAGACTGAGTTTGCTCTCAAGTTGAACAAATTAAAAAATGGGAAACTTAGTGCTATTACTTTCTACTAATTAATTAAATGTTTTCATTTTATGCTTATTTTTGTTCACTATTACTTTCAGGGTTTTTTTTTTATTATTGGTTCATATTTATAGGAGTTATTTGTAAAGGGTTTTTTTATGGTAGTTGTTCACTCATACCAGAAGTCTTTCACTCAAATCATTAATAATTGCTTATCTAAAACAAAACAGCAATTATATATTGTGAAATTCATAACACCAAATTAAAATCTCAACTGTAGACTAGAGGATGACATAGGGGTATTTTAAGAATTTTTAATTACATATGAAGTATAATAGTATTTGAAAGGAAACTGTGGTAACTTAAAGATTCATGTTATAAGTCATATAGCAACAACTAAAATGATAAAACAAACAACTACAACTAATAAGCCAATGCTGGAGATAAGATGAAATCTTATAAAATACTCAATTCATCTAAAAAGAAAGCAAGAAAAAAGTAAATATGAAGAAAGAGATGCAACAAATAGAATAAAAATTGCAAGTGGGTTGACTTAAGTTTAACCATACAGGTAATCGACTTAAATGTAAATGTCAAAAGGCTGAGATTAGAAGAGTGGAAAAATAAAACCCAATTATATGCTATCTTCAGGAAACACACTTTATTAAATATAAAGAAAGATAGGAATAAATAAAAGGATACAGTGCAAACAGTTAATTGTAAGAAACTAAGGTGACTATGTTAATGCCAGATTTAAAAAAAAAAGAAATCAGAACAAGGATTATTACCTAAGATAAAGAGAGATATTTCATTACAAAAATGTCAGTTCATCAAGAACATATAGCAAATGTGCATCTAACTGCAGAACTAAGAAGAGAAATAGGCTATCCATAATTATATTTGATAGAAGAAGCAGATGGAAAAATCAGTAACAATAAAGAGGACTTGAGCAATACTTTAACTGTCAACATAAGAAACATTTAAACTTGTAGAAAATTTTTGAGTTATTTGAGCCAAACTTCCAGAATTTCTGGGAAACAAAATCTCAATGGATTGAGAAAATGCTCTGAAGAATGTCATTTTTACCACTTATTTTATTCATTACAATCAAAGGAAAGAAGCATAAGGAGTTACATGAAATCCAGTGGTGAAAGATTAGGAAGGCAGGAAAAAACAAAGGAGAGGATCTTTTAGATTGGATAAAAAGTAAGATGAATAGACATGTACTTCTTTTATACTTGTAGATATAAAACAGTTAGCAGTTAACAATTAAAACATTAATAACAACAATGAGGCATTTCTGTGATCTTGTGCTCTGGTGGGAGTTTGTACCCTGAGGGGTCTGAACAAAGAAAATTACCCTGACATTCCAAAGGTATGCTATCAGATGCAAAAAGACAATAGACAGGCTCAGTTAAAGTAAAGATCGACTTTTGTAAGGGAAGAAAGTGACCTAAGACATTACTACCCATCATGATTCATTTTTAGTTAGAAAGTTTTAATTTCAGACCATCCTCTGTGATTACTTTAGGACTCTGAATTTATAAGACCCACCATGCAGGCTTCTGCTGAGTGTGTCAGGTTTAGTGTGTGGCCCCTCTTTCATCCACATGACCAACAGTATTATCTGTCAATTGAATTGATATCTGTTGACTATTATGCCCACTTAAGGAATAGGTGAACATTAATTCCATTTAGTGGAAAAAGTCAGATTAGTGATTGCCTAACTGGGTAGACTAACTGCCAAGGGTCATGAAAGGATAGTGTAGAGTCATGAATTGTTATACCTCTAGATTATGGTTATGGTTGAATGAATGTATATATTTGTCAAAGCTCATTGAAGTGATTTGTAAATTATTACTCAATAAGGATGATTTTAAAATTTCAATTGAGACTTTGGGCCAAGATGGAGGCATAGGTAGATACCCTTCACTTCCTCACACAACCAAAAGAAGGACAACAACCAATTTAAAATAAAAAACAACCAGAACTGCCAGAAAAATTATACTGTATGGAAGTCTGACAACCAAGGAATTAAAGAAGAAACATTCATTTGACTTGTAGGAGAGGCAAAGACTGGCAGCTGGGCATAGAGGACATGCAGCAAGGTGGCAGTTGGCAGACCAGTTAGCCCCACATTTGTGTGCAGATAAACTGGGGGGTGGGGAGAATGAGGAACTAGACAGACCGCCCAACCCAGAGATCCAGTATGGTGAAATAAAGCCTCAAAACCTCTGACTGTAAAAACTTCTGGGGGCTGCAGCAATGGGAGAAACTACCAGGCTCACAGGAAAGTACGTTGCAGGGACAAATGGGATCCTAGAATATACACAAACCCACCAATTCGGGGATCAGCACCAGAAGGGCCCAATTCACTTGTGGGTAGCAGGGAAAGTAACTGAAAGCTGGGCAGGAGCTGAGCAAGTGGCATTGTTCCCTCTCTGACTCCTCCCCCACAAACAGCACCATAAGGCAGCAAAGTGAGTTGCCCCACCCTAGAGAGTACCTAAGGCTCCACCCCTTATGACATACAGGTACACCGAGACAAAGCAATATGGTTCAAGTAAAAGAAAAGATCAAAACTCCAGAAAATGAACTAAGTGACAAGGAGATAGCCAACCTATCAGATGAACAATTCAAAACCCTGGTATCCTCACAGAAATGATTGAGTAAGGACACAAAGTAAAGGAAGAAGTAAAAGCTATAAAAAGTGAAATAAAGAAAAGTATACAGGGAATCAACAGTGAAGGGAGGTGAAACTCAAATCAATGATTTGGAACAGAAAGAAATAAACATTCAACCAGAGCAGAATGAAGAAACAAGAGTTAAAAAAAAATGAGGAGAGACTTAGGAAACTCCAGGACAACTTTAAATGTTCCTGCATCTGAATCATAGAGTGTCAGAAGGAGAAGAGAAGAGCAAGAAATTGAAGATTTATTTGAAAAAAATGATGAAGGAAAACTTCCTCAACTGGGCAAAACCCAAGCAAGTCCAGGAGGCTCAATTCCAAGAAGGTCAGAGTCCTGAAGAAGTTGGACCAAAGGAAGAACACAAGATACATCATAATTGCATTACCCAAGATTAAAAACAAAGAGAGAATCTTAAAAGCTGCAAGAGAAAAGGAGACAGTTACCCACAGAGGAGTTCCCACTTGACTATCAGCTTACTTCTCAAAAAAAAAAAAAAACCTTACAGTCAAAAAGAGGCTGGAACAAAGTATTCAAAATATGAAAAGCAAGAACCTACAACCTAGGTTACTCTACCCAGAAAAGTTATCATTCAGAATGGAAGGGCAGATAAAATGCTTCCTAGACAAGGTCAAGTTAAATGAGATCATCATCACTAAGCCCTTATTACATGAAATGTTAAAGGGACTTATCTAAGAAAAAGAAAATCAAAACTATAAACAGTAAAATGACAACAAACTCACAACTATCAACAACTGAATCTGAAACTACTAGAACAGGAAAAGAATCACAGAAATGGAGATCACATGGAGGGTTATCAGCAAGGAAGAGGATGGGAAGAATAGGAGAAAAGGTACAGGGAATAAGATGCATAAATGGTAGGTACAAAATAGACAGGGAAAGGTTAAGAATAGTATAGGAAATGGAGAAGCCAAAGAACTTATATGTATGACCCATAGACATGAAGAAAAGGAGAATACTCAAGGGAGGGAAGGTGCAAGGCAGAGGGGGATAAAGGGGAGAAAAAAATAGGACAACTATAATAGCATAATCAATAAAATATACTTTAAAACATTTCAATTAATCCTCTAAGATGTAAAACAAAATAGAACATGGTGGGTATTAAAGTAATAGAAGCAAAAGAGGTCTTATTTGTTTGGCTTGGTTATAGAATGTTCTAGGGTGAAATGCATTTGAGATGGGAAGATGATAATCACAGCTAAGCTTAATAGTATGAACAAAGGCCTGGAGACAAGAACGTATGGAGCACATTCAGGAAATAGTTTTGTCATGCCTAGAGTATATGAAGGAAAACTGTGACAGGTCACAGGCAGTTAGATAGCTGGTTGAGAGGGCTTTCATGCTGGGTGAATGCTGACATGTTTGTACATACAGGGAGTGTAGGGGAACTCACTTTAGATGCAATATGTCTCCAGCAACAAAGGCATCTGGAAAATGTTGGGCTCTTTAACTCTCTGATAATTGCCTGATTTTATCTGTTAATTTAGGAATGCATTGTTCTTTCTGGTCGTCCATGTGACTACCCACCATATGGTTTTACTATTAACCCCCTATAAAAAGGGACGCTGTCCTGGGAGAGGTGTGGATTCTTCCTCGCTGGCCACCACTGGGAGTAGCTGCTATGCCAGTGTACATTAGTTTATCCTATTGAAGCTCTTATGAATTTGAAGAAGATGGAATGTCTGTTCTTCAGAATTAATCCTGAATTTAGATTTCTTGGGTTTTCTCCCAACAGGAAGGAAACCATGAGAAGGGTTTCCAGTGTAAGGAAGTGAGGGTGGCTGATGGAGGAGGTTTCTGTAGATCAGGTGATGGAAGAGGGTCTCAAGATATGAGAGGGTGACTTGTCAGTGTGTACCTCCACCACTTCCTCACTTCAGGAAAGGAGAAATAAAGAAATGAAAAGGGAAAAGCAGGAGAGCTGAGGAGTTCAGATGAAAAAGTTATCAGCCTCCATGTAAATTAAGTCACTTGCTATAGCAGAAGGGGCAAGAATGGGTCAAGAGTTTTTAGGGTACATTTCTGTGATATTGTGATTTATAAAAAGAAATATACGTATTTGATCTTTGACCCTATTTCTGACACAGAGCTCCTAAAACCCCTGGAATTTTCTAAGTATTGAGAGCAATAAAGTTACCTTTTGTTATGTCAAGGAGGTAACTTTTATAAAGTGCCTAATGTTGGGAGCTTGTTGCTAATGGAGTTAATCATGCAATTAGAGGGTTGGAGTTTTGAGTCTCAGTCCCCCAACCTCTGGGAAAAGGAGAGGGGCTGGAGGTTGAATTAATCACCAATGATCAATGAGTCAACCAGTTATGACTTGTACTAAAGCCTTTGTAAAAACCCAAAAGTAGATGGTTTGGAAGGCTTATAGGTTTGTGAACATATAGAGGTGCTAGGACAGTGGCACATCTGGAGAGGGTACAGCTCTGCACTCTTTCTGCACACCTTGCCCTATGCATCTCTTCCATCTGGCTGTTCCTGAGTTACACTTTTTTATAGTAAACTGGTAATATAGTAAGTAAATAATTTCCCTGAGTTCTGTGAGCCACTCTAGCAACTTAATAGAATCTGAAGAGGAGGTCATGGGAACCTTTAATTTATGACCAGTCACTCAGAAGTACAGGTAACCTGGGCTTGTGACTGGCATCTTATGTGTGTGTGATGGAGGCCATCCCGTAGGACTAAACCCTCAACCTGTGGAATCTGATACTGTCTCTGAGTAGATAGTGTCAGAACTGAATTGCATTGTGGAACACCCAGCTGATGTCCAAGAATTGCTTGTTGGTATGAGTACCCCTGGCTTTGGAATGGGTACCAGAACCTATTTAACATGGTTCAGAACAGCTGTGTTAATAGTTAAGAAGAAATGAGCTAATGTAGTTTACCTCCAACTTGTTTCACAGTTTACTACAGTTGTGGTTGTACTGTGAAAAAGTGGCTCACTGGGCAAAAATTAATCCCTGTCTGGAAATCCACAATGTACACCAGGCTCTACTATGTTCTAAAGAAAAGGGCTTGCTTAATCTTATTTAAGCCAGTGTTTTCCAAGCTTACTCATATTTTTGTGGGAAAGGAGTGTTCATTAAAGTTACCTTACATTAAATTTCTAAAAAATATTTGTAATGCTCCCATGAATATTATTGTTAAAATTGTGTCACTATGTGATTAATGGGGAAAGATAAGAAATTAACTCAGAAGAAACAGGAAAAAATGGGTGGGAATTGGTAAGTTGCTTTCAGTGAAACAGTTAGAAAAACATTAGGGGCATAGAATTCCTACAATATGAAATACCCAAGTTGTTGTAGGCACTAAGAATTTTAAAATAGTGAAATATATAACTGTAGAAAGTGTAAAAACTTTAGAACAATATCAGTGCATGAGTCAAAAGTGTGAGAGTGAAAGATAAGCTTCACTACAGCAAAACATCTGTTATCATCACTTCACATGTTGAGGTGCAGAAATCCAGCATTCGACAGGCTGCTTGTTTTCCCTGAATACTCTCCAATTAGAATAATCCTGATCTAGAAGAGAAGCAGTACTTCCACAAGTGGAAGTTGAACTTTCAATTATCTAGGTAACCAGAGCAACATTATAATATTTTTCATTTCCATTTAAATATAAAAGTAACTATCAAATTATTGATATAGCAATACTAAAGAATATTTTAACACATATATAATGCCCTGAATTCACATATATTAAATATCTAAATACAATTTAGTACTTATGCATTAATTTGTAACTGTAGTCAACTACTTTAGTTTATGCATGAATTGAAAAGAAAGATCCTGTCTAATTCTAGGTCATTAACTAGGACTCCTGTCCTTTCCAGGGGGCCAAGTCCAAATGTTTGTGAGGTTTTTTCTTTGATTGTTATTGTTTTTCTGTATCACAAGAGAAAACAGAGTTGTTTATACATGATTTTTAAAGATAAAATAGCGGTTCTTTGACTCCTAATACCCTACTTTATAAGGAAAAAAATAAAAATAAAAAAAGTTGTAGCAATGTAATATGTGTTCTTATATTTAACCCAATAATCTCTTTTTTCATTCAGTGGATTTATGTTTCCTTACCCAATTTTCACTGCTCAAGTAGCTAGATAGCGTGCCTGAATCTTGTCACTTGCCCTTTCAAGGCCTCAGTTTCATCTCTAAAAGAAGAATTGGAATAAAATTACCTTTAGGATTAACTTTAAAGTTAATTAAAGTCTATAAAATACCAACCTAACACAAAACCTGATTTGGATCTCTAACAATATCAGTTGTACTAGAAATTGTCCTCTAAAAGAGTTGTTACCTCTTTTAGAAAAAGATCACTTGCAAATAACATTCATATAAAATATTTAACGTGGTTTTAAAACATATCAAATCCTATTATCACAACAGTATGTTAGGAAAAAGTTTAAATATACACAGAAGATACAGGACAAAGGGCCACCATCCAGTAAGTGAAACTACAAATCATTGTGAGCTTTTCCCATGGTCTTGCTGCTGTCAAAATCAGGGTAAATGAAATTGAGAAGCAGTATCTTACTTTTATATAAATTATAAATTATGTACAAAGTTCTGGTTTCTAGAGTTAAAAAAGAGAGCCTTGGAGAAAGACTATTTCAATAAATGGGATAGCTGAAGCTGTAGTCTTTAAAGTTAAACTTTTTTAAAAGATAGACTCTTTAGTTCTAGTGACAAAGGGTGAAGGGGACACAATAAAGTTATTATTGTTTTAAATGGAATGGACAGCTTAAAGATGAACTCATTAATCAAATCCTAAAACACCAGGGTAGCAACTACAATTGGAAATAGGTTTTTATAAAGCAAAGGAAGGAAGAGAAATAACATGGAAATTCCAACTTTTAAGAAATAAGGGACTGTCGCCCAAGATGTAGGTGTAGGTAGATACACTTTGCCTCATTGCATAACCAAAAGAAGGACAACAAAAATTTAAAAAATAAAAAACAACCACAACTGCCAGAAAATCAAGCTGTATGGAAGTCTGGCAACCAAGGAATTAAAGAAGAAACATTCATTCAGACTAGTAAGAGGGGCAGAGATGGGCACCCCAGGCAGAGAGGACATGTGGCAAGGCAGTGGCTGGCAGACTGGGTGGTCCCGCATTTGCATGCAGATAAATCAGGAGGAACAATTGGGGAGCGAGACAGTCCATCCAGCCCAGGGTTCCAGAGCATGAAAAGAAAGCCTTTGAAAACCTTTGGCTGTAGAATCCTGTGGGGGTTGGGGGGGGGGGGACTCCCAACCTCACAGAGGAGTTTGTTGGAGAGACCCACAGGGTCCTAGAACATACACAAATCCACCCACTTGAGAATCAGAAAGGCCCAATTTGCTTGTGGGTAGTGAGGGAAGTGATTGAAAGCCAACTGAAGGCTGAGCAAGTGGCATTGTTCCCTCTCTGATCCTTCCTCCACATATTATGTGGCACTGTAATGCAGCAAGGTAGTTTGCCCTGCCCTGGTGAAAACCTAAGGCTCTGCCCCTTACAATGTAACAGGCATGCCAAAACAAAAAAAATACTGCCCAAATGAAAGAACAGATCAAAGCTCCACAAAATACACAATGAATAATGAAAAGATAACCAACTTATCAGATGCACAGTCCAAAACACTGGTAATCAGGATACTCACAGAATTGGTTGGATATGGTTGCAAAATAGAGGAAAAAATGGAGCCTATGAAAAATGAAATAAAGAAAAATAGACAGGGAACCAACAGTGAAGGAAGGAAACAGGGTCTCAGATCAACAGTTTGAAGCAGAAGAAAGAAATGAACATTGGACCAGAACAGAATAAAGGAACAAGAATTCAAAAAATGAGGAAAAGCTTACAAATTCCCAGGACAACTTTAAATGTTCCAACATCCAAATCATAGGGGTGCCAGAAGAAGCTGAGGAAGAGCAAGAAAATGAAAATTTATTTGAACAAATCATGAGGGAGAACTTCCCCAATTTGGCAAAAGAAATAGACTTCCAAGAAGTCCAGGAAGGTCAGAGAGTCCCAAAGAAGTTGGACCCAAGGAGGAACACACCAAGGCACATCATAATTACATTAGCCAAGATTAAAGATAAGGAGAGAATCTTGGAAGCAGCAAGAGAAAAGGAGACAGTTACCTACAAAGGAGTTCCCATCAGACTGTCAGCTGATTTCTCAAAGGATCCTTGCAGGCAGCAAGGGCCTGGAAAGAATTATTCAAAGTCATGAAAGGCAAGGACCTACAACCTAGGTTACTCTATCCAACAAAGCCATCATTTAGAATGGAAGGGCAGATAAAATGCTTCCCAGATAAGGTCAAATTAAAGGAGTTTGTCATCACCGAGCTCTTATTATATGAAATGTTAAAGGGACTTCTCTGAGAAAAAGGTGAAAAATATGAACAGTAAAATGACAATAAACTCACAATTATCAAAAACTGAATTTGAAAAAAAAACAAAAGCAAACTAAGCAAACAACTAGAACAGGAACAGAGTCACAGAAATGGAGATCACATGGAGGGTTATCAGCAGGGCATGAGAGGTGGGAAGAATGAGGGGAAAGATACAAGGAATAAGAAGCATAAACTGTAGTTACAAAATAGACAGAAGGAGGTTAAGTATAGTATAGAAAATGGAAAAGACAAATTATATGTGTGGTCCATGGACAGGAACTAATGTCAGGGAATGCTGATGGGAGGGTGGTATGTGCAGGGTGGAGGGGAACAAAATGGAGAAAAAAATAGGACAACTGCAATAGCATAATCAATAAAACATATTTAAAAGAAAAAATAAAAGCACCCTATTTTTCTTAAAAAAGAAAAGAAATGAGACAGGCCATGTGTGTGTCTGTGTGTATGATTTCAATACAGTTTGAGATAAATACAAATATAATTTAATAAAGAGGTACCTGTTTTTGTGTCTAGGATAGTACTACATATGAGGGAAATGTTAAAAAATATAGACCTTCTCTACGTAGAAAATCCTATAGACTCTACCAAAAAACTGCTTGACCTAATAAACGAATTTGGCAAAACAG